>VWZO01004632.1:2278-15557 GCA_013396975.1 Bucco capensis | reverse complement strand
CTGCTGAGAATGCAGCTGCATTGGGCAGGTCACGACTCCAGGATGAAGAACTACCGCCTCCCTAAAATCATACTCTGTGGTGAACTTGCCAATGGCTGTTGCAGGAGAGGAGCCCCGAAGAGGAGATACAAGCACTCCCTGAAACAACATCCCAGTCTGGGGCATATTGATCACCTTAACTGGTCTACTCCAATCAGGAGGTCTGGAGACACACTATATTTAATGCCGTGGATGTTTTTGAGAAGGCAGGCAGGATCACTCTTGAGGAGAAAAGACAGTGTAGAAATAATCGTGTCTTGCAGGTTATACCTCCTGAGGAGTCCTTCTGCTGTGCCTTTTGCAACCACTCTTGTCTGTCCCTCATTGGCCTTTTCAGCCATCAGCACGCTTGTAAAAAGCGCTGATGAAAAGCATGCATGGAGCCCTCCCCGGATCTTCCTTCACAAAGCCTGGCCATGATGATGAATTTACAAATAAAAAATTCTAACATACTTCCAACTTTCAGGGACTTTTCTTTATTGATCTGCTTGTCATAGCTCATTGGGCTGGTCAAGCTTATGGACAGTTTTATTTTCAGAAGTATTTATTTTAAATAATACATAGAAAAAACCCAGAAATACCTAGTAAAGGGAGAAATGTGTACCTGATATTGCTGCATATCTTATTCTAGAATTCGAAGACAGGAGAGGGAGAAAAATCCCAGCACAGAACTGAGAGAAACAAATTAGAGACTGAACACAGCATCTTTAGCTTGTTTTATATAGTGAAGAAAATGCCCAGATGAATAAATACATAGGCTGGATCAGATCAGACAGGGATAGTATTTGACTTGCAGCCCCAGAAATGTGGGCAGACATCTATTCTCCTCCTCTTGTCATCATCTGTAGCATATAGAACAACCATTAACAGATGTTAAAGCACTTTATAAAGACAGATCTTTTGCTTTTTATAGAGGGTGGAAGGAGGAAGAGGATCAGAGACCAGCAGAGAAAAGCAGCTGTTTAAAACTGAATCTGAGCAGGACAGCATTGATACTAGAACTTCCAGTCCATGGTATGGGCTGTGGGATATAGCCCTGTGATGCTTGATTTAGATATTCAGGAATAACTTGAACTCAGAGGTAAATGGAAGGGCTAGGGGTTGTAGGAGCATTTTACATCCATAAAACCAGGGATGGAGGTGGTGGGAATTGTGGCTGAATTCTTTTAAGGGCATATATCTTTGGAATGTTTGTTTCTTCATGACTTTTTAAAAAAAAATAACCCTTCAACTGTCTTAAATGCATTATTTGCAGAAATATTACCAGGCTCACTGAAGTATCAAATGATCAGGCCTCACAACATTCAGAGTAAATATATTTTTAAAAAGAGTTTCTACAACTCTGTAGAAATTCAATTACATGTATGGTATGCTCAAGACTCATATAATTATGACACCATTTTTATTACATCATCTTTACACCTCATTGTAACCAACAAATGAATGCTGACATATTGCATTTGCGAGAGGCAGTCAAGTGCCTGAAGGTCTTCATAATAACATGTAACAATTTGACTAAAATGAACACCAGATAAAACTAATTTTATTATTGTGTTTTCATCCAGAATTTCCTCTGAAAAAGCAATGAACTAAGTCTCTTCTAGTGTCAGATAGTACGGTTTCAGGTTCTTGGTACAGAAATTGAAATAAAAGAGTAGGTAAGGTTAAACACAGTTTAATTCTCCTGGTTTGAATTATGACTCTAAACTGACCAGAAAGTTGTTCCATTCAATATACATCATAATCGGTATAAAACTGAGGGTCAGTCCCTGAAACATTCACACCAAGTTTGGGTCTAGGGGTCTTTTAGACAAAGCCAAAGAACCAAGCAAGGCACATGCATGATTAAACTATTTAGAACGTGATTAACAGCAAATACACAAAAGGAGAGGTTTGGGCCTCCACCTTCCCTGAAGGATGAGCACCTGAGGGTTGAAGCACTTGAGCTATCTGAGATAATGGACTGGTAACTCTCCTTGTGAGGATCAGCCCAGCTCTGCTCTTGCAGGACTCTGTCTGTTCTTTCTTTGATCTTGATCCAATAGTTCCTGAATCCAGTTCCAGGATACACCCCCTGAGTCTGATTCCTGTCTGCTGCTGAGTTGTTTTGCCACAATATCAGTTGTGACAGTGAAGTAGTTGCCATCAGGGGGTGTTTGGGTGTGGTATTGGTCTTGCATATATTTGTATGTATTTCACTTTATTTGTTACTATTTTCATTAAAGTAGTTTTAAGCTTTCATTTCCAAACCATCTCTCTCTCTCTCTTTCTCTCTCTCTCTCTCTCTCTCTCTCTCTCTGTTAGTTTCCTTTAACTTCCTGGAATGGAGGGAAAAGGGGTATTAAAGTGCATCTGTCACTGGATTAGTAGTTGGCCCAGCCCTAACCCATGATATTAACACATATTAATCTAGAATTAATTCAATCTTTAATTCAAATAATTTTATATAAGTTTAGGATATCTATACCTGTACAAGAAGAAAATGTATTTTCAATATGTGAAAAACGAATGCATGGTTGGACTAATACATATGGTATGGACGTAGCATAGCTCCAGTTCTGCATTATTTAAGCAGCAGAGTTGTTGTCATTCTAGACAATTTTAATAACTCCAGTGGATTTTCATAGGGTAATTCTTGTAATTACTCATTTGAAGTAACAATATGGAACCTGACAGGCAGGAGCAGTTTATACTGGTCTACAACTATTTTAAGTCCATTCTTTTCAGCAGTTACTCCTGATTTATACATGTTTTGGTTAGTGAGGAATTGGTCTTCATAAATTTGCAGCAAATGTACGTATTTTCAACAAGCTCAATAAATCTCTATTATTGCAGAAAAGCAAGAGAGTCACTGGAGTCATGAGAAACCCAGATCTTGTTCAAATTATGGAGAAAATTTAAATGTGCTATCTTAACTTTTGAATTACTTCTTTGGATTAAGCAATCCAATTATATGAACCTGACTTGATGCCTGTAGCAGACAATTACCTCTAATTAAGTAGCTTAGTCTTGTTTTAAATATTTATTGGAAAATGCATCAAAAATTCTATGTGGTGTTCACTGAAAAGTAATTTGTCTGAAGCACCACTACCAAATAAATTAAACACAATATACTGTTTAAAAAATAAACCCTTTTTAATCTCAAAAATGACAAGAAGTCAAATTTTTAATGAAAGCTAGTACCTCTTGCCTCTCACCAAGATGACCTCTTGTTCCATTATGCAGCTTAGCCTGAACTTGTGTAAATTTATTTTAAAAAAACTCACCTTCATTATATTCATCCAAACTATGGATTTTAATTATTTCACAATTTTTAAGGTAGATGAGGAAATGGAAGCTTTCCACAACTCAGATTCCAAGAATAACTATGGAACAGATTGCTAAACTATTTACATGCTGGTCAACATGTTTTGGCAAATTCTCTCAGGTTTGGGTTTCCTTCAAGCATACACACACTGTAAAACCCCTGCATCCATCAGTGCAGCTACAAGGGCAACCAACCAGCAGCTCCTTCTAGGAGAGATTTTACCACTCCAATAGACGTTCAGCAACAGGATGCCATCACTTCCCAATGTGCTTGGACCTGGACTGGATATCAGATAACCATGTCTCTTCCATGTCTTTCCATCACTACTCTGTCATCACCCTTTAAGTGTGCTCCATTGCCAACACTAAGTCTGAACCAGGCAGTCACACACTATCATTTTCCTGCTGACAGGCTGGTGCAACGCAGCCTTCTACTCCAAGCAGTTAGTTTCAAAACCGCAGCTACACAAAATCTTGTCACATCCAGAATATTCTGTGAACATTGGCAGTTATTCTGCAGATCTGTGCTACCGAATTATTTGTGGCAAAAATGACACTCAAAGTTTCCAGCTTTACATTAGGAACCTGGAGTGCCTGAGAGGTCAAGTTTCCATGAGGAATTGTGGAAACCTAAGACCTTCAGATTATACTAAGGTACAGATTAGAAGATTATGTATGGTTAGAGATAATTTTTTTTTGTCTTCCTGGCTCATCTCACCACAGACCTGAGAAAATGAAAGTCTTGGCTAGATTTAAAGCCTAGAAGCTAGACCTGCAGCCATGCAGCAAGGAGGAGAGAAGTCTTGTGGCCTCTGCTGGGATTCAGATGCTTTGTGGGTTTAGGTTAGTAGTTGGGCCTACCCAACAGCCAAGGACCCAAACCTTCCCACCGTGGCAGGTGGCTTCCCAAAAGTTTCTTTGTGCACCTAGCTCCAAGAAGTGACATTTCTGAAGCATTGTATAGGACAGAGCTCCACTGAAGCTAGTCTGCAATAGCTAACAGAACTGGCAAAAATTCAAGGAGCATTTTGGAAACAACTTTTATTATTATTTCTGAAATCTTCTCTTTGGCTCACAGAGAATGAAGAAGGCTTAGTTCCATTACTAAGCTCAATATTAAAAAAAAAATGCAGTATCATAAAGTTCTACAATCTTTAAATAGCAAAGTTTTGGGCAGGTCTCTCCTTCAGTAATGGAACAACAGCATGATTTTATATGGCCTAAGAAGGGCTTCCTTCAGTTTGCAGGTCAATATTGACAGGTACTGTGTTCCAGTAAATGCGTATCCACGCACCACCCATGTTTTAAGCTTAGCTCTCATGGCCTTAGAATACCAATTTAGAGAATGTCATGTAAAAGACATGGTTTTATAGAATTATGAAGGTCAAGTCTTTTTAGTGAAGAGCAGAATGATCAAAATGGAGGCTGAATACAGTAGTAGATCATATTTTTATGGCAATTAAGTTCTGCTACAGAAGATAGTAAGTATTAACTTCTCGATGGCGTTAAATTGCATTGATATGGCATTTAAACAATGCAGAAAGAATTGTTCCTGCAGGTAGTGTAACCTGCTCACAGAATATTAATTTGACTTATTCCATGACAGATTACATTGACTGTTATCTGCAGTATCAGAAAAGGGATTAAGTACTGCATCAAGGCTGGGTAATATCTTTCACTGTGGTCCCTCCGATTTGATGACTGCATCAGTCAGTGCCTGAAGGTTAAAAGCAGCAGATACTGCTTGTCAGTCACCAGAGTTTAACTCAGATCAAGTTACCAAATAACTGAGCTTCAGCCATTGGATTTCTTCTGCCCCAAGGACATCTCTAAATGTTTCACAGAAGTCAAATCTGTTACTAACGCATGTTTAATTTTCCTGATTTTGTACATAAACCTCTGATGTCTGAGTAAAATCAGAAAAAAGAATAAGAGTTTTGATTTTTTTGTTTTCTTTTTCCTTTTTTAATCATACAAGCAGCTTCATGTTATACAAGTTGAGAGCTAAGGCAAGACTGATGTGGATGGTTTCATTTAAAATGGAAGTTACAGCTTTCTATTTATCTGCCACTCTTCCCTGTGGAATCAGGGTCATACTGGCCACTCTTAATATTCATTAAGTTTTCCTGTGTGGAATAAATCTTTTGATTTTTTTTTTTTTCAGTAAAGTCATTTGAAGGTATTTCCAAACAGGTCAGTTTTCCTTCTTATATTGTGTACCCTCATGCAGAAGCTAACCTATTCCTGGCAGCCATAAACCCATGCCTCTGAACTCCTCTTGGCACAGCCAGTCCTTCCGAAGCTGCACCCTACCTCTACACTCACAGAATCTCGCCAGTGACTTGTGTGGGAATGCCAAATGTTTTGAAAATCAAAATGCTGGAGTTGCACTGCTGATCAACCCTCACTAAGTGAGATTTGAGAAGTGATTACTTTTTCAGGTGAACTGTCAAGCCCAGAGCTAAAAGTTGGAATGGGAGAGAAGTTGTAGGGAAGACTAAAGGCACCCAGCAGAAGAAGCGTTAAACACCTTCCAGTTGAACACCGTCCATTTACAAAACAACCAATCTGCGCCTAAGCCACTTAAATTACCTGAAGAGAAAACAAAACCAATTAGTTACCTAAATCTTACATCTTCTTACCAAAATGTGTATATCATCATGGTGGATGAGACTTGGTGGGCTTTATGAAATTTCAGGTTTCAAATTCAATTATGCTAGAACAATCCTGTGTCAGAAGAAAGGTTACAACACTGATCTTCTTGGCTACATCTAAGTAAAATCACACAGGGATCATTTTGTGGTCCTGAGACCGAATGATATGGCCAGCTTGGGCTTGGACTGCTGCATGTTCTGGCTCCTGTCTCCTCCAAATGGCAAGATCCAAACTGTCTGCTTAGGAAGAATACCTGGCACATGCTGTCACTCAGACTGGGCTTATGCAATGTCTGGGATAGTTGGCACTGCAGCAGCCTTGGTGACAGTCCAGTGCTCAAGCCCTTGCCATTGTCCTGATTTTTTTGATGTTATGATATACCTACCTAGCTACATATTTATGTGAGCACATATGCGTGTATATATCTATATATATCTATACATACCTAGCATATGTCAGGGTCTTTATGCTACAGTACATAATAAATACAATCCACCTCATTACTTCTTCTTCCCACTTGCCGAAGGCTCCCTGCTTTTATTCAGAGAGTTCTGGCTCTGCAGAGTGACAGTGAAATGTCAGTTTCTGAGAAGTGACAATGTGATATATAAAAATCCACACTGGAGGACTGAATATGTAAACTACAGAACAACAGAGAACTTAACAGTTTGTGAGATCTCCAGGTAGCAGGGTGGTCCTGATGGCACTTTAAGCTCTGAACAGCAGAGAAGAAGTAAAAAAAAAAAATCAGTATCTGATCTTAAAGTTATCAGTCACTGAGGTTCATTCATAAGCCCCTCCAAAAAACCTTACTACTTTGAAAATACATTGTTGTCACTACTGGGGAACCATCACAGAAGAATAAAGTTTTATTCCCTTTGAAAATATGTCCTTTATAGTAAATCGACAAACACCTTTTGCTTTGGGAGCACTGGCAAGAATAAGTTCCCAATTAAATGCAAAGGCCTTTCTTTATGTCATTCTGAAGTTAGCAGAGATTCACAGAAATTACTGGTATTTATTTCAGAAACGACAGTAAAACATCTGTATCATCTGGAGGTTACTTTTATTAATACTGAGTCTTCTTACATAAGAGAAATTTTTGAATTACTACTGTTTTTAGTGTCAGCACATATGACTGTAAGACAGATAACTAAGCCTACAAAAGCTGTATTAGGAACATTTTGAAACAAATATAAAGTAAATTAATTTGATCTCATGAGTTTATTCTTATTCAGACTCAAGACTGAGTCTAGGATTACAAACTGCTGCCCCTTGAGCCGGATCAAACTGGTGTTCACAGTCATATTCAAATGGGTTCTGAATACCTCAAAGAATAATCAGTATTTGAAGAGCCAGGAAGTAACAAGGAATTTTTCCGCATTTTTTTGTGGCTGATCAGTAAACAAATTGTCTTTCCAGCAGTAAATCCTGTGATGTCTGCCCTCTTCTACTCTCTTTATTATGTCTTCTTTCCCAAGAGTTCAAGCAGGTGGCTTAAATTAGTTGTTGTGTTATCTTAAGGTTTCTCTTTGGTAGTCATCATGCAGGCTTGGCAAAGAAGATAACATGATGGAAAAGATTTTTAAAGATGTTCTTTAGAAGTTATCCCTCCTTGACAGTAATCAAGTGTACCATCAGGGAAAAAAGCTAAAGGGATCTGTCCCTCTTTTGTTTTGACCAGCACCCTTTGGTAGATACATTTTCAGCAAACTCAGCCTACTTACATCATGATAGTATAACTCAGCACCTGACCCATCTTCAGCAGGAGAAGAAATATCCATTTAAAGGGAAATTATCATTTCCTTGAAGGACTTTTGTTGCTTGTTGTGTGTTTATTTTTTAATATTCATCCAATGTACTTGATGTAATTTGATTTTAGATATTGAGATGGAAAGACAGTATGCAAAAGTACTTGATGATTGAAGAATGAAATTAGAACTGACAGCACTGATTTAATAATAAACCTAGAGTGAGTGATTTCAGGAGAGGCAAGAAAATCTGTTCAGTCAGTTCAACTGACTATAAGGAAGACAGTGAGAAAAATTCAGTGGGGGAGGTCATGCAGCAAATCACAGTAATCCATGTGAAGACAACATGTTTTTTGCCAATTTAGTATTCGAGATAAAGGATGGAACTGAAAGCCTCTTTGGACTTTCTATAGCCCTTACAACTGTGCAGTGTGTGTGCAAAACAAAACTCTTACATTAAGTGCAAAGAAAATCCTACTACATACCTTGTAGAATCCAATCTTACAATGTATAATATACCCATTCTTCAACTACATTCAATCACATTAGTGACTTTGCAGATATCAGGCTTGGTTAAAGCGGTCTGAGCGATTTGAAAAGGACATGAGAAAAAGAGTTTATAAGGGACAGCAGGAGCAGTTTTAGAACATTCACACACACATAAACACACACATGCACAACCACACAGTTTATCTTACACAGACAATAGAAGAGCTTGGCTTGAATCAAAAGAAATATATTTATGCATAAGACTTTTGACAGTGAACACAATTAGAGCTATATTCAAGAAATTCCACAGCCAATACCTAGAGTACACTGAAGTGAGCTCCATCCAGATGCCTGTCAGAGGGAGCATAAAAGTCATGGGAAGATTCTGAAATTTGTAAAAAAAAAATAAATTTCCTTCCCTCATAAAAAAAAAAAGCATCAAAGGATGCTTGCTCAGCAAATAGTTTTCCTTGACAAGTTTTCCCTTGCTGCTCTGTAGCTATTGCACTGTCTGCACTGGTTTCTTTCACATTTTATGTACTAGCTACACCAGTTACCAGATGCAGCAGGAACAATGGGATTTCTTTTGAAGAGTGACTGCAGACTGCAAGTGGAAACACACAACTAACAGTCAGTAGTCTTAGGGGACAGGGTAGGAGAGACAACTCAAGTTCATTTTAACCACGAAAAGTCAATATGGTAAAGTATCTGAGAATAAATTTTCTTTCTACATTAGGCAAAATGAGATTTTAAAACAAGGCATTTCACAAAAAGCACAGAAATTCAAATCTGTCTGTGTGATTGTGGTAGAATGCAGTGCTTTTATCAGGTAGATACGGACCTTCCTTCAGTACTATGTGTACAACACGTATGTGGCTGGAGAATTTGGGGCTGATTTTGTTAACTATCTGGCACAAGTTAAGCAAAGCAGAGGAAGCACATAGTCTGGAATATGCAGACTGCCCAAAGTGACGAATCCATTAATACTAACTAGGAGTTAGCTACTTACTGTAAGCTGACCATGTGAGTCACCAATACTTGCCATCTTGCGTGTTTACAGAAGCCCTTCCATTCCTGCAACTTGAAGGAAAAGGCAATACAGTCTAGATGCTATAGCAAAATGAGGAGGATAGGTAGCCAGCCTTCAGCTTCTTTTTTCTAGCTAGACAAAAGTTAACCAAAGACAAAGATGAGGGTCAAATTAATTGCAATTCTTAGAGAAAAACAGAAAAGTATTCACATATGACCTCTGAGATACTGCTCTGTTAGCCCCAACCATAAGACATATTTTGGGGTCATGAGGTTATAGTGCATTTCTGAACCATGTTCTTAAAGACATTCATCTAGGAACCTAGGAATAGAGAAGAATAGAAATTTTCTGCTGAGGAGAAAGCATAGTTGATGATTGTGGGTCCCAAGTAGATGCTGGCTTGTGAAGGGCACATATTGTCATTCCCATTATACTCTTGTTATCTTTCTTTGTCTCCCCTTGATGATTCCTGAGGTGATGCTTAGGAAAGCGTCAGCTGCTCTTCATGATAGAAAAACATGTCAGTGAGTTCAAAAGTAGAAAATTATGAAACTGGGATGTGTTATTTAAACAAATAGGACACCGACTTTACCAAATGAAGCTGGAAGTGTTTGAAGAAGGATATCTTTATAAATACTATCGTATGCTTCTACTCTCTGGAACTTCAGAAATCTCAGGAAGTAAGACAGGCTCCAATGGATAAATCTGAATGAAAGGATTAAATAACTGAGTATTTGCATTTCCGCTGTTCAAAGGTGTTTAGATTCGAAGCCTGCTAAACAGACTAGAGATGATTAGGAGGAAGACCAGAGTGCCTCACTTTGCACCAGCACTTTGAATATTAGCAAGGTACATTTAGGAAGGAAGGACGATGCAGGAAATTACAGGCCTGTAAGTCTAACTTCAGTCCTGGGGAAGCTGATGGAGCAGATCATCCTGAGTTCCATTATGCAGTACATGCAGGATAACCAGGTGATCAGAACCAGTCAGCATGGCTTTATGAAGGGCAGGTCCTGCTTAACTAACCTGATCTCCTTCTATGACTGGGTGACCTGCTTACTGGATGAAGGGAAGGCTGTGGATGTTATTTATCTGGATTTTAGTAAAGCGTTTGATACAGTTTCGCACAGCATTCTTCTAGAGAAATTAACTGCTCTTGGCTTGGATGGGCATACGCTCCACTGAGTTAAAAACTGGATAGATGGCCGAGTCCAAAGAGTTGTGGTCAATGGAGTGAAATCCAGTTGACAGCCGGTCACGAGTGGGGTCCCACAGGACTCAGTACTGGGTCCACTCCTGTTTAACATCTTCCTTAATGACCTGGACCAGGGGGTAGAGTGCACCCTTAGTAAGTTTGCAGATGACACCAAGCTGGGTGGCAGTGTCGATCTGCTTGAGGGTAGGGAAGCTCTGCAGCGGGATCTAGACAGGCTGGATGGCTGGGCCAAGGCCAATTCCATGAAGTTCAATAAGGCCAAATGCCGGGTACTGCACCTTGGCCATAACAACCCCCAGCAGCGCTACAGGCTCGGGGAGGAGTGGCTGGAGAGCTGCCAGGCAGAGAGGGACCTAGGGGTGCTGATTGACAGCCGGATGAACATGAGCCAGCAGTGTGCCCAGGTGGCCAAGAAGGCCAATGGCATCCTGGCCTGTATCAGAAACGCTGTTGTCAGCAGGAGCAGGGAGGTGATCATGCCCCTCTACTCAGCTCTGGTGAGGCCTCACCTTGAGTACTGTGTCCAGTTTTGGGCCCCTCACTACAAGAGGGACATTGAGGTGCTGGAGAGAGTACAGAGGCGGGCTACCAAGCTGGTAAAGGGCTTAGAGCATAAGCCTTATGAGGAAAGACTGAGGGATCTGGGCCTGTTTAGTCTGGAAAAGAGGAGACTGAGGGGAGACCTCATTGCTCTCTATAACTACCTGAAGGGAGGTTGTAGAGAAGCGGGAATTGGTCTGTTCTCCCTGGTAGAGAGAGATAGGACGAGGGGAAATGGATGGAAACTGTGCCAGGGGAGGTTCAGGCTGGACATTAGGTGGAATTTCTTTCCTGAAAGTGTTGTCGGCCATTGGAACAGGCTGCCCAGGAAGGTGGTTGAGTCACCGTCCCTGGAGGTGTTTAAGAGACGGGTGGATGTTGTGTTGGGGAGCATCATTTAGTGGGGTGATAGGGCTAGGAAAAAGGCTGCACTCGATGATCTTCAAGGTTTTTTGCAGCTGGAACTGTTCTATGATTCTATGATTTGTAGGGACAGCTAAGCCAATGGAGAGTTATTTAAGCAATGAAATCCTTACATTACAATTTTATTTCCAGTAGCATAGTTGTTTTAATGCTACAAACCAGGAAAGTATCTCAGTGCCAATGAAACATGGCACACATTTTGAAATAAGACTTAGTAACACATAGATACTAGCTGCAAGGTTATGTACTTTCAAGCAAAGTTTTTTCAAAGAGATTGGGGGGGAAGTAAACTTAGCTGTAAGACTGAGGCATCAGGTTCCAAGTCAGCTAAACGGAAATGTGCATGGACAAATCTTAACTTGTAGGAATCTAAAAAGGAAATGCTGACCCAAGTTTAACTATAGTGATGTGAATAATACTACACTAATGTACTATTACCATATGTATTATAATTTTGCAGCCATAGATTTTCTTGAAGAAAACAGCTACAGTGCTGAAGTTCTAGTCGTGTCAAAATTACTAGGCAGAAAAATTACTCAGGTCTCAGAATCTGAGTATCAAAAGAGAAAATGTTATAAAGACAGTCATCATGATAATTAATCTTCTGTTTGATAAAACATTTTTGATCTTCAAGTTTGGTTTTGGTGTCTGCTTGTAATAGGATATTGCTACATATTTTCAAGTGTCCCACCTATTCTTTTCAAAATAATAGGAGATTTTCCAGGGTCTGTGGTCAAAAACAAGGGACTAAGGGAGATAGTGCTGCTAACTCTTCTAATATCAGTTCTCCTACTCAAAAGGAGATCACAATATCTGTCCTCTATCAGAGTACGAAGAAAAAAATGCCGATTGATCTTCACATACACTAAGGGTTGGGTCAGTCACATATCCTAGGTTCATTTGATTGTCAGGTGAGGGATGTTTTGGAAACATGTATGGCTTCCTTTCCTTCTGACTTGGATATCCACATTTCTTCTGAAGAACTCAAAGCCTAGAGGGATTCCTAGTTCTTGTGTCATTGTGGCTCAGATGTGAGAAGGTACATACTTGGGTCAAGAAGCCTGGGCAACAGCTCAGGTCTACTAGATTAGAGGTAGCCACAGAGATGAGACCAGATAGGACCTATCAAGTTTCAACTAACAAAGATACCAATCACCTAAAGTGTATGTCATCCATCCGTGCATTCAGTGTTACAATTCCTCTAGTGATTTGGAACATCATATAACAGATCTGTCTGGGTTGACATGGTAGTGAAAGCTCACAGAATATGAGAGCTTCCAGTACTGCATAGCTGGTATTTTTGTCATAGAATCACAGAATCATTTGGGTTGGAAGGGACCTCTGGACGTCATCTAGTCCAACCCCCCCCCACAGTGGGCAGGGACATCCCCTTCTATATCAACTAGCCCAGAGCCTTGCTGAGCCTCACCTTGAATGCCTTCAGGGATGGGGCCTCAACTGCCTTCTTGGGCTCTGGGGAGGTATCTGTGGGAAAGCAGGCGGTTTATGAAAATAGAAGTACTGTGTGAACCAGCCAAGGACCTTGGGCAGAGGAGGTACCCGAAGATAAGAAGGGAGAGCAACCATTACTTCATCAGCAGAAAAGGAAAAACAACCCAGCTGGGATAGCAGAAGAAGATGGAAGATTTAGCAACTCTATTAGCCAATAAGAAGTTTACCCGCACTGCACGCTTAACCAATCTGTTTGTTCTCTTTGCTGTGTGAGAATAAGTGCACCAATCAGTAGATGTGTGATTGCATAGAAAAGGTATAAAAGGTTGATCTTATCACAATAAAGTGGCTTTCGCTTGATTCACATTGAATGGTGTG
>VWZO01004631.1:76244-120737 GCA_013396975.1 Bucco capensis | reverse complement strand
ATCATCTGCAAACTTGCTGAGGGAACACTCTACCCCTTCATCCAAATCATTAATGAATATATTGAACAGTACTGGACCCAGCACTGAACCCTGGGGCACACCACGAGTCACAGCTCTCCAGTTATTTCATATAGCCACTCTTAGATTGCCACCTCAACTCGTATTTCAGTTCTGACACACCAACAATCAATCCCAACACTTAGAAAGTTGGAATTTTCCAGTCTGCAAGTAGACAAAACAGATGCTCTAGGCCAGAGAGATTCAAGCCGTGGCCCACCTGGAAAATTCATTCTACCTGCAGCCTACTCCAATTAGCTTTTTCCCCAATAAGAAGTTGCCTATTGAGATACACTCATCATGTATCTAATTGATGGAAAAGGTCCAGTTACATCATCAGGTCCTTCATGCCTTAAAAACAAGCTACATGCTCAACTCAATCAACATGCTGGATCTATTTCCAAACTGAGTATCTGCAGTAAATGCTGATTTGCAGCCTGAACTTTTATCAATTATTAATTAAACCCTAATATAGGAAGACTTGGTAAGCAGAGAAGCACAGCTGTTAAACCTATCAGCTAAATTTCCCAGGCACCTGTAACAGCATTCAAGAATGTATATCATGAAACTCTAACATGTTAATTATTGTTCTTCTATCAGGTGTTTCAGATTATTGGTAAGAACTACAAATCACCTGTGACAACTTTCAGATTTAGCTAACACAAAGAGCTCTGAGATCATCTGCTAAGTACAGTATGTTCCAGGAAGCAATCCACATACATGATGGTGGGCAACAGACACACAGAACCAAGCTCATACATACAAGCTCTGAGCTTGCTGGCTGCATTCTGGATAAACCACCAGAAAAAGTAGAAGTCTTTTGTCTTTGAGGAGGAAAAATAGCAGGTAGGTGGACTTATGCTTCACAGTACTTCACAGGCTGTGAGACTAAACTAACCTGGAGTTGTGATTTAACAGCCATGTTACTCACAACCAGCATCAACCTTAAAAACAACTTGTATTAGTATTTCTGTAAATAATCCAACCTTTAAACCAACCATTTTTACTTACACAACACAGCAAAATCTCCAGGGTACAAGAAGATCAAAACTTCAATCACATTTCAAGCACAATTCAGACTCAGATATCCTGTAAGATTAGTTTTAATCTAAATGTTTTTCCTCTTACTCCAACATCAAAACAGCCAGTTCTCATTTTCTTCTTGTACCTCTTACTCTGGTTTGTACTTACTGAAGAGTTAAAATTATAATTTTTTTAATTGTTGGGGTTTTTTTACTATCAAGCAGAAAGATAGTAATGCTACCAGAACACATATACATGGACTTTTTAAGGTTTATAAGATATACCTATAAAAGGGTGCCTTAATGCCTCATCATTTGTACAGAAGATTACCTTACCCAAGCAAATATGAATCTAAAAGAAGTTTTCTCATTATTAGGCTCTCTTTGTACTCTCTTACTCCCCCCACACACACTCTCTAGGGTATATATTCTGAATTTTCAGTCATACCATAAAGTATCTTTGGAATGTTAGTGTCTAATTGTTTAGAGACAATTTAATGGATCAGTAAGCATCAAGAGGCCATGGCTAAGGGAAAAGATAAAATGCTAAAAGCATTTTGTATTGGATAATCTTCTCAGCATGAGGAGAGGGGATGGGCATTTGATCCATAAATTTGGTATTGACTCAAGTGATATAAACCCAACAGGCAATATGGAGGCACATGAAGCCATCCAAGCACCTAACTAAACATCTGCTCCCAGCCACCTCTTCCAAGCTAGAGTTCAGTCACACTCCAGTAAAGCAATCAAATGCTGGAGGAGATTATTGATCAATAACAGGAATATTACAACAGGGGTTTACATGAGCTGGATGTTGCTTAGCTTCCCAATTTACAGCACAAATGTGCATGTGCACAATACAGAATGCAACTGGAAGAAAAGCAGAGCACTGAGTACACAGAGACAGCTAAAAAAAGCTGAGCATTCTCTCACTACAGGAAACTGCTGGAGACAATATGCTGCAAATTAAAGCCAATTTTCCTGAATTCCCTGAAGGATTGCTCCTCCCAGAGATTCTACAAATCCATTAGCAAAAGCCCATCATTATTTGCTGAAGAGTGTTTAAAAAAGCACTCACTCTACGTTTCTATTTTGGGTATTGGAGGCAGAGGAGTGGGATAAATCAGGCCTAACCTTACAGAATTGCTTCATATCCTAATCATTATTGAGCATAGCTGAAATAGTCTTTACTCCAGATTCCTCCTCCTACCTCTACTTTGTGAAGTCAAGAAAAAAGCAAAATAATTACCTCCCTACCTGAACTCCTGATCCCAAAAATGGATAGTGAGGCAGGAGAGAAGCCATGTGCTGACATGCACTGCTCTGGAAATCAAGCAGTTCTTTAGCAGCAGGGTTAGAGAAGATAACTATTCTACAGCCCTCTCCCAGCTGAGGCTTGTCTTATGATTGGGCACCTAAAATCTCCTTCCAAGTGGATTTGATGGTGCTTAATTACATCTGAACTGCATCTGGTGTAGTACAAGCTTCCACACTTCCACAGAATTTACAGCAATCTAAGTGTCTTTCAGGAACTTCTATTTCTGCATTAAATTTGGTGGAGAACAGGTTACAAGTTGAAAAAATGAATTAGGAACACATAACAGTGCACATAATTCTATAAATCTCATCTTATTAATGAACTCATGGACAAGTAGCACAAGTTCTGCTATGCAGCTTTCTAGTTCCAACCCCAATGTATTTTCCAAAATTCTTTATCTCTGTATAAATGTGTGAATCTAAATCACATGTAAAAATAATAGACTGCACATGCTGCTTGATTAGGGCTTTAAGAGATATTTGTAGGCATGTCAGGTACTTCCCAGGTCACTGTGTTAGGATCCTACTATCAGAAACACTGTATTAAATAATCTCTTCAGGCAGACATACATCCTTATCCTTAAAACGAGTTTTCTTTCTGCATACTTCCCTTTAAATAATCTCACAACTAGGATATTTATTTTCATTTCCAGCTCAACTAATTACAGACCCCATCCAGTGACACTTAGATGAAACACTTCAGACTGTGTAGGACAAATTTTTTCGCCCTCAATTTTTTCTTTTCTTTTCTTTAACAATAGAGTGATCCAAATGTTGCTGCCAGAGAAATTCACTGTTTTAAATCTATAATGTTTTCCTAACACCATACTCAAAGGCAAATCTAACTATCCCATGGGTAACTCCTTTCACTTGGTGAAATATAGAGAACTCTGACACCACTGCTGTTTGCAAAACAACAACTACTTCTTGTGTGACAGTGACCATACCAGAGCCTCTCAGTATGTCTTTGGGAGTTAGTGTAACAGGACACAGCACAGTTCACAATGAAGTCTAACAGACAAGGGTATGTTAATCTTCTCAGCCACTTAAATCCAGGAAAATCAAAAGCAAATGTCTTCCTTCCATAGCATCACATAACCCAACCTCAAATACTTGCACCTTAATGTGTGCTGTGATGTTTTCTGCTAAGCCTGCATTATATCTCTTACAATATGCAGTACACTTTCCTCCACAAGCTGCACTGATTTCCTCCATAGTTTAACTTATTTTTTGCCAAAGACTCTTCTAGTGCAGCACTGGTTGCTTGCCTAATGGAACAACCTTTCTTTATGCCAAAACTGTCATCTTCAGTTGCACAAGACACATCTTACAAGCATCTATAATAAGTCCAGTGTTTAATGCTTGAAGAACTGCTATTTTAAAATGATCTCTAGAAAAACTTAGATACAGAAGTGGTCAGTACCTAACCTTGGGGGCAAGGGAATGATTCTCAAGACAGGTATGTTTCTTTTTGTATTTAAATCTACCTTTTAGAAAGAAAACCCTTAACTAATTATTACAGCATGAAAGTATATGCATTTAACTAGAGAGCAGTGAGAAATGCAAGGCCCACTCTGAACCCAAAGTTGAAAGCTTCACTCTCAGTGTGAAGTCATCACTACATAATGATCACATGCATCATAAACTTGTCTCTTACTGAAAAGACTAGCTTTTAAATGTAAGAATCTGATAGCCTTCAGTTATAAAGTAAGTATTGTTAATAACTGAAAAAAAACCATCTAAATAAACCTCTTGCTCTATTTTTCTGCTGTAACTTCAGTGACAGTTGCAAGAGTGATACCTGTGTAAGAAGTTGTTCCTCAGTCAGACTGTTGATCCAGCGAGTGTAGCGCTCAGTAGACCCTGCTGGCTCTCTTCTGACTTGGCAGCCAATAATCTAAAGCAAAATGAGATAAATCACACAGCATGAACTGATGCACAGCCCCATGGCAACAAAACAAGATCTAAAGTAAGCATTCAACACATGGGAACTCCAAGAATTAAGATTACCTATACAGTCCTTACCAGTCTCCTTCTCTGTTCATAACATAAAACATTCACAGTTACTCTGCTCAAATGTTAAATAGTTGCAGGCTTGCCAAGGTCTTTAGAAAACTGACATTGAGAAGTGGCTTTCCAATAGCTCCAGTCTTGGGAATATTTGAACCATTTTGGTTGAAATTTTCAAAGGAAACTCATCCAAAGGCAGATATTCAGAATGCAAAATGCCAGCCAAAACTTTTCACCTTTGGCAAATGCAAATTGAGATAACACCAGATGCTTTTCCCAACAGTGCCATAACCTGTACCACCACATGCCACTTAGAATCCATGGAAAAGAAGTAAATAAGAAGATGATTTGTCGCATTCATGGTAGAACAATGCAGAAATGCCATTTTGATTTGTTCACTTAAGTACTATACACCCTTTCAAGCAATATTTCTTCTCTAATATTGATCTGTAGCTGTATGGGTTAAGTGTTCATTTTAACATTCTGAACCCCCTGTTGGCATAATAAATAACTTCCAATATGCATCCCACAGAATATGGGAGGCATTTCATCTTATCTCTAACTGCACAGACAAATATTAACACAATTTCATACAAACACTAGACTGTTTACAAATATCTGGTTAGATAGGAAAGAAGCTGAAGAGAACCCAGGAGTGTGACTATACAGAAATCTGCTGCTCCCAATAGCCTACCCTAAACCTTCAGGGTACTACAGGACTTAATTATACATGCAAAGTAAGCTGATACTGTTTTATATCAACTACAGCACTCCTGCCATTCTGTAACTGTCTGTTTCTCTTCCAGTTTTTGATGGGTGTCAGTTGAACATGTGTCCACTCATTGAGAATTAACACCAAAGCACAGGTATCAGCATTCCTGAACGGTAATTTCAGATAATCAAATTCTGTTCAAGAACACTGAGGAAAACTAACTTTGTTTATTTTCCACCCTAAGCATTCCTAAGGAATGGAAGTGTATACACTGAGAACAGCAAGTTTAAATCTTTCAGGTTTCACTATTTACAGAGCTTTAAACCCCCCACAGATGTAAGTAGTCAGGCCAGAATTCTGCATTTGCAGTTATGAATACTTTTGATGCAGGAACAAACCCACCATGACTAGATCTTGCTGGGGAACTGTTGGCAATGAAACATCACAATTTAGGCTATGATTAAATACAATCAAAATAACAAATGTATAAAAAACCCAAACCAACATGATTTGCTTATCTCAAACAATGAAAAAGAATGCCTCTGAACTATGACATTTTTTCTCAATGACAACTATGAATTACTATGGAAAACAACAATCCTTACCCCAACTTTCTTCTGAATTACAGCCAGAGTAATACTAAGACATTTTCAGAAGGTTAACCCAAAATTCTTTGAAACTGAGGATCAATTAGAATAATCATTAGTGCAACCCTTCTATTGTTGCAACTCCAAGTCCCTCTGGCAGCACACTGAACAAATAAAGGCTCATGGCATTGAGTCTCACTGTAGCTTTCCTACAACTGATAGCAAAGGCTTTGAACAACAAGCTATCTCCAGGACAATGGATGTCACTTTCATGACTCAACAGGACAGAGCTGATGACACTTGGTGCTTGAATTTCCAAAATAAGGCTCCAAAGCCCTCCATTCTACCATCACTAATGAAGTCTTACAGTGATCTGCTCTAACAGCAGTGAGCACTAAAAAGGAAGAACAGTAAAACCAATGCTGAGAATTCATGCAAGAAAGAAATGCTTGCTGGAAAAAATGAAGACAATGTGAAATGTAACTTAGGAAAACAAAAATTTCTGAGACTCCATATGCTTACTAGTATCCATTTCATGATGATATTTAGTATATTGCATCTTTGACTTTTCTTATACTTCTCTACTTTGAGCTCTAGCAGGCAGGCATTATTGATGAAAGGAAGTTAATACAAACATAAGCTTAAGCTTTCTCTCTAATTTCTTCTTACACACTGAATAGGATCATTATCCAGACGATTAAATATCACAATACATACTTAGCAATCCTATACTTGTTCCATATATGGAATTAAAGGAAGACAGAGAGGAAAAGAAGAATTAATATACTTAATACTTCAATAAAATGTCTTCCATAGTAGTGGCTTTAAGTTTGCTTTTTCTTAAAATTCCCTAACCATGCTATCCACACACACAACTCAAGGATTTATTTCCAGAAGGCTTTCTAACTATTCCTAAAATCTAGTCTTTCCTTAGCAAAATGAATTGCTGTCTTCACTCCTCCTTCTCATCCAAAAAAATCAAACCNGAGACCACAAGGGATTTTCACACTGTGCCTGCAAACCCACAACAACCACCTGACAATTCCTTTCTTTAAAGGCAAAGGAATAACAAAAGCCAAAGCTGGTGTTTTTGGTGACCTTTCATCAGATTGCCATGGATGTACCATACCCAGCAGCAGGGCACATAAAAGCAAGGATCTCCCTCTTGAATAAGATGATATTGTAAAACAACATTTAACCACATGCTTTAGTTATGATATCACAGCAAAATCCACCCAACAGTAGCAGTGCCTGTATTGTGAAGCACTGCATTTTGATCTTGCAACACAGCACAAAAATAACTACAAATGCATAACAAAGTTAAGATTTGGTAAGAAGTGAAATGTTCACACTTCCCTCTCCCCTAACATAACAGGCTTTGGCACAGCACACAGACTTCCTGCTTTCTTTGCATTTTCAGAACTAACACCACTCAAGTCTGCTTTTAGCATCATCTGAAGAGATGCTTTACAGATAAAATTGTCGCTACGCTGTCAAGTTTATTTCTAGTTCCTCAGCCAAAACAGTTCCACGCTGTTGTGCTCTTTAGCTGTACCATTCCTCTCCCAACAGGACTCTGACTCATCACTGCAATTCTTGACTTTTATAGTTGCAAGACAAAACATCAAAAACATAGAGTAGCTCAACCTGAGCTTTTGATACAGCTTCTGTAAAGCATAGCTCATTTCATCAGCTTCATTCCTCCCATAAAAATCAGGATTATTGAAGTACAAACGGCTTCCTCCAGTTCCCCTGTGTAAGGTGTGGCACCAGAAGCAACTGCACACTGCTTCCCATTTCCTCTATGTCTCACTGAGCTTTTATATTCATTTAAGATTTCCTTGCAGCTTTTAAATTGAAGTGTGTATTGGGTTTGGCTGAGATGGAGTTAATGTCCCCATAGCAGTCCTCAGAAGTGCTGTGCCTTGGGTTGAAGACAACATGTGATGTTGTGACTGTTGGAAGGCTGGCACAGCACAAAGGGGATGGGGCAGACAAAGTTTTTCTGTGTTGCTTCTTTGACAAAAATCTTTCTGATCTATTTTACACCCAATTCAGACTTCTAGAAAGTACAAGAAACTCTCCATGATACAAAAATTCTTTGCAAGATTTTGAGTATCCATTTCTATGCAAAAATTGAGTTCATCCAAGATTCAACTTTTTGATCTACTTGTGTTTTCTGAGTGCTTCTTGAATCCTGTCAGGTTTGTTGCTGTGACTCCCTCCCCAGGGAGCCTGTTCCAGTGCCTCACCATCTTCTGGGGGAAGACCTTTTTCCCAATATCCAATGCTGGCACAGCTCCATACCCTTCCCTTGGCTTCTGTCACTGGTCACCAGAGAGAGGAGATCAGCTCCTGCCCCTCCCCCTCTCCTCATGAGGAACTTATAGACTAATGAGGTCTCAGCTATGACACAATTAAAATAGTACAGATAACAATATAAAACTTCAATAATGGGATTCTCCATGAAATTGGTTCCCATGCTCTGGACCGATCACAGTTCACTGGGTTTACCATGATGTATGAAACCACTTGTTGATCAATATGAAGCTCAGAGTTATGATTCCCTTCAGAGGAAGCAGGCAGGATGATTACAGACATTACAAAACTGTACTGTAAGCAGATACAGTCACTGTTCTGTGAGTTACCAAACTGTTCCACTGAAGTACAGGAGCTGAGCAGCTTGGGCAGCTGTGAAGTTAACCCTCTACATGGTTTTCTACCGGTGTCCAACTTGGGTGCTACTGTGTCCAGTGTTTTTCATTCCTTCCCACAAGTCTTGAGCTCCTCACTGGACAGTGGAAAGGTGCAGCACCTCCAAATGTCACAAATTGAAGCTTCACTTGTACTTCCAAGTAGGAGTCTCCAAATATCTGTGATCTCCAGGGTAAAGTGTCAATTCATTGTTCTATTCAACATTCATTTTTCCTGTAGCACTGTGTGAAGTCCAGCAGTTCAGTCACACACCTGATATGCACAGCAGTCAGCATTCTACACTCAGCAGCAACAGCAGCCATCTCCCTACATGCCACGACTTGTCCCAGCTTCTCACAGTATCCCAGGATGTCAGGGGTTGGAAGGGCCCTAGAAAGATCATCTAGTGCAACCCCCCTGCCAGAGCAGGATCACCTAGACCAGCTCACACAGCAATGTGTCCAGGCAGCTCTGCAATGGCTCCAGACAAGGAGACTCCACAGGCTCCTGGGCAGCCTGGGCCAGTGCTCTGGCACCTGAACTGCAAACAAGTTCCTCCTCGTGTTAATACTAAACCTCCTGTGGTCCAACTTGCTCCCATTCCCTCTTGTCCTACCATTGGATGCCATGGAGCAGAGCCTGGCTCTCTCCTCCTCACACTCACCCTTAACATATTTATAAACATTCATGAGATCTCACTAGTGTTTGTTTTAAAATGCAATGTCCAGGCAAAGATGTTTCTTATTTTCATCATTTTAGGGTTTTTTTAATACATAAAAATGGAAAAGGAAGTGGGCAAGAGGAAGTAAAGATTAACAGTAATTAAAAACAACACACTTTCTGCAGATGTGGCATTCTGTTGTTTTTTTTTTAATCACTACAACATCCTCTAGCACAAAGAATCTTTCTTTTTTTCAGGAGACAGCCTATGGGTCAGAACCCTCCTGTTGTACCAAAGAGGAAATGAGGATGAAAAATTAATTGGTCTCCAATTTTATCTCAATTTTTTCCATCCTAGCTTTATAAAAGGAGGAAATGAACATGGACAGACAAAATCATAAAACCTTTGTAAGGTAGTAGGTACTAGTTTTATATACATACATATTATCTCTTCATAAAATAGACCTTATTTTAAGGAACTTCATTTCATGATGTTGTTTTAATTAACATATCAATAATGATAGTGAAATAGGTACTGGAAAAATATGCATTTTTAGCAAGGAAATACCCACAACTTTCCCTTAATTTATGGTATTAAATAAAATGCAACCTTCAAAGGTCACATAAAATACACCACTTTCTACACACTGAGAGTGTGCAGAGCTGAGTTTCCCATCAGAAATATGACTGAATGATATAAATCTTTTAGAAGAAAGTGTAATTAACTACTTAGTGAAGCTTGAATTAAAAGTATCATGACATCTGATCCTAAATAATGTCATGAGAAGAAAGACTATTCAACTAACAAGCAATACAGGAAGGATTATCTCTGGTGCACAAAACATTTTTCCCCAAATATGCCTATTTATAAGTGCCCACAGAGGGAAATTCCCTGAACTAATAAAGGTAATAGGAGACACTTACCTTATCCTGACTGTTTAAGAACAGCTTTGGTTATTCATGCCTACAGCTTGATGTATGAAGGAAAGGTAGATGGCTTCTATNTAGGTGATCCTGCTCTGGCAGGGGGGTTGCACTAGATGATCTTTCTAGGGCCCTTCCAACCCCTGACATACTGGGATACTGTAATATGCTGTCTCCAAACCCTACTTTTATTATTTTAGTAATTCCCACCCCTACTCCCCCTTCAGTTGCTGTGACACTACAAACACACCCTGAAAGTCAGAAGAAAACTTGTCAGAAGAGTGAAATTTTTTCTCTCTGTTGTGCCTCAGTATTGATGTCTTTGGTTTTCATTCATGTAACATTTTAAATATTATTTGGTTGTAAAAACTTGTATAAAGGTTTTCATTTTCTCCCTGGGTATGCAGAACTCCCTTTATCCATGCCTGCATTTATATGCATTTCTAGATATGTTTGTCTAAAAGATCAGCAAAGCTTCAAGTATTGGTGCAGTACTTCTAGCAGTAGCTGCTGCACGTATGCTCTGCACTATCCCTAGTATGGCAAGAGCAACTGAATGAGACAGGCCAGCATTTCTTTTCAAGTGGACTTAGGAAGTAGTTCTTGTAGGATAGTTTTCAATTGCCCAGCTGTGACTCAGCATCACCTTGTCAGATCACCCAGTTCTCACAGGAAATATGACTAACACAACCTTTCACAAGTCTGTAATTTGCTCAGAACAGCTAGTACTTTGTTACATTAACTTTATTATGTTAGCATAACTGTAAAACAAAGATTTAACCATTAAAATATCTAAGTATTGGAGAAAACTTTTCAGCCAATGATAATAAGCATTGGTTCACTCATTTTACTGAAATGTAACCAAGCGATTACACTTGTGTTATTAATCTGTTCCTCTACCTAGTTAAGAAAAAGATAAAGTTTATATATATATATACATATATATATATAATTATATACGTTAAAACCTATTTTAATTGCAGAATACTGCAGCCAGGAAGCAAGACCATCCTGAAGAAATATATCAGCTCAGATTCCAGTTCTGCTTCTTCCTAGTCTTACTTAGCACACGTAATTAAAGCTCCATATAGTTAAATCTGTATTTTGTTAAAACATATTGCAATATATATAGAGAGAAAGATATACGGGATGTTATTAGGTGGTGTTCCTTCAAATTGTGTTGCTGTTACAGAAGAATCTGTGCATAAAACTTATTCAGGCAATAAATTGTGTCAATAATAACAATTCTTGTTTAGGCCTTGCTTATTCACCATTTAACCAAGTTTTCCTTATCACACTATCCCAGTATGTCAGGGGTTGGAAGGGCCCTAGAAAGATCATCTAGTGCAACCCCCCTGCCAGAGCAGGATCACCTAGACCAGCTCACACAGCAATGTGTCCAGGCAGCTCTGCAATGGCTCCAGACAAGGAGACTCCACAGGCTCCTGGGCAGCCTGGGCCAGTGCTCTGGCACTAGTTCATTAAAAGTAAATCTAGCTACAAGAACTCACACAGTGTCTTTAGAACTCAAGACAATTCAAATTTGTATCATGTAACAAAATTACAAGTTGGTTAGTTCAAAAAAACTGTTACCTGAAAGGTGAAGGGAGGTTTACAAAAGATAGCTGTCTACTGAGTCCTCTTTACACTGAGTTCCCAGACAAGTATATTGTGATCATAGCAACTTAAACATCTGCTTTAATGAATAAGAAACTTCTGTGGGGCAGCAGCAGCTAAACAGATGAAGAATTTATGCCAACAATTAACAGTTTGGATTCTGATCTTAATGAACAAAAGACTTGAAAATTCTGTTGTTAAACATACTGAAATACTTTATTTAAATTATACTGTGGTTGTCTAGAGGCTTGTGACCTTTTATTTTTTAATGCTGCAGAATGGTGAAATGACTTAAGATACTAGTGGCATTACAAGGGATTTTGTGACCATCATTCAATGCAATCAAAAAGGAAAAATAAATGGAAGACATATTTTTATGTGGTTAAAATCCTTCCAAAACTATCAAGTGGGGGAAGAAGGTAGTAAAACATATTTCCTTTCCCCTTCATTTCCAATGGAGGAAACAGTGTTCTTCAAAACATGTGACACCTGTGAGGTAATTCACATTAGCTGTAAAGATGCAAAACACACCCTAGTGTATTTCAAACGTGCTTCAAAAATGATAAACTGTTGATCTTGCTGACTCCCCAGAGCATCCTCTAGGTCACATAAATATCCATTTCCACCTATGCTCTTAACTTGTAGCAATTCATTTTTAAGAACACCTGTTAAACATTCTGCTTGACACTGCTTTAAGTCCAAAGTCCACAACAGGATGTTACATGGTTGGGTTTTTTCAGCATGTAAACCCCCAGTAATTAAAAACACAAGGAACTCTGAATTTTCTATAGTGAATTGATATGAATAACAATCCAGGGTGTTGTCATCAAAATGAGCACAGCTGAGCCTCACACCACACAAACATACATCTAAAAGGGATGCTGTCATGCATATGAAATAATGAAGTACAAACATGACATTTCTGGAGTATCACTGAAGAGCTCCTACAGCAAATCTGTAGATATTGCAGCAAATTGAAAGAGATTCAGAAGTTTGTTTTGAAGGTAAATGAGTAAGACCCAGAATTTTAATAACTAGCTTAGGAAAAAGTGCTAGGTCTCACTGAAAATCTGCCCTCCTCAGATAAACAAGATCTAAGGGCTCAGCCTCTATATTAAGGCTAGTGCACAAGCAATCTGAATTGGATGCAAATTCAGTAAACTCTTTGGAGCTGTCAAGATGCTTACAAACCCAGTTCCTTTGTATAAAGCTTCAGAACAAAGAGGAGCAATATGTTTGCACAGTTTCTATTTTAAAACTGATTTCTCTTGTGTCTGTAGCTCCACAAAGAATGACTGGATGAATAGCAGTTACCACCACAGCAAAATAGCTACAAGAAGGACAGGATCTTGATTTTCAAACATTTTATGCTTCAAGCAGTTTTGAAAATGAAATCTGCTGAAGTGTATACTACAACGAGACATTTATGAATATCAAACTCTAGAGATCACAGTCATTTGATGAACCCCATGGCATGTGGAGACCATATTAGACACAAATTTAATTACTGAGTGGTGTAAGTTGGGATGTTTCTCATTTGGGATATTTGATTAAACGTAGAACAGATCCAAACTGACATTGTGACTTTGAAAATGCACTGTGGTTTTTCAGAAATACCAAATTAAGAAGAATCTTTAAGGAAGCTGCCTAATAAAAAGCAAAGACACAGCTGAATTCCAGCAGATCTGGGTGTTGTGCATGGAAAGTCCCAATTAATGAAAACCACCATAAGAATAATACCCTCACATTAAAACAGAGCTTTCAGATTCTTTAAAGCAGAAAAAGAATCAGATTTTCTCCTCTTAAACATACTCCACTGTCAGCACTTCAGATCAAAACCTGCTGCAGCTCATTTCTATCCTACATGCCAAATGTTTATTGAAATACACAGAATCACAGAACCATTAAGGTTGGAAGAGACCTCTAAGATCATCAACCATCTTCCTGTCACCCCCATGCCACTAACCCATGGCCCTAAGGACCACATCTATACATTTCTTAAACCCCTCTAGGGATGCTGACTCCAACACCTCCCTGGGCAGCCTGGGCCAGTGCCTAACAACTCTTTCAGTGAAGAAATCTCTCCTGACATCCAATCTAAACCTCTCCTACTACAACTTGAGGCCATTTCCTCTTGTCCTCTCACTGCCTGGGAGAAGAGACTACCCCCCCCCCTCCAAGAGAAAGTACACAAGAGGATGCATAACAGATTACCTTTCAGCCTACATGCTATTTTCAGGATTACTCTAACATTAGACTAATGAGAAGATATAGCAAACAAAAGGCTTTAAAATCTTTCCAAAGTGACCAAACTCCATTGGTATGTGGAATGTAAAAAATCACCACACACTGAGGCCTGCCAATATTCCTAAACTGCTACTGTTGACTGCCAATGTACAAGGCAGCCTCCCTCTTTATTTATCCTCCCGTTTTTGTTTTTTATTCCATACTCCTTTTCATCATGAAGCAGTCTGGCCTGGCACAAGATAGATAAAACAATCTTCTGCCTTTATTCCAGACTCTTGATGATAAGCAGGAACAAAACCCCCCACACTGATGTGATACATTTTAGCACAGCTACTCAATAAAAGGTTGCACTGAAGAGTTTCTGTTGTACAATCCAGTGTTCTAGTGAGTGATGCTGCACTGGAATTCTATCCCAAGAGCTCCTCCATGTGCAGTTACACACCTGAGATGAGGTGGAAACAGTTATTTGGATGTTTTTTCTCCTGGTTGTGTACACAATGTCTTAACTACTCAGCAAAACAAATCCTTTCGAACATATTATTTACACACAGTTATCTTTCTGTATACAAAACAATCAGCACACACTCTGACTGAAAGAACTGCTCTGACATGCAAGATAGCATATGGAAACTGGTCCAGACTACCTAGGATTACCTCCCCCCACAAGGGGCAAAGGCTAGATCTAAAATATGGAACTCACTAACAGATGATGTAAGAATGTCTATTAATCTTTTTGCTCTCAGAACAAACCAAAGCTCAATATTTGTTAAGCCATTCACACAGAGCTGCTCTCATGAATTAACTCATATAAACTCTGCCTCTTGCCAATGTAAAAGTGTTCAAACCATTATCATTCTTTGGGTATTTTGAAAAAGACTCAGATCTCATTATCATGACAGCCACACAAACTCTCAGAATGCTGATTTTAAAAGCTCAGTTCCACATGAATATCTACGTCACATACCACTAAAACTTCACTTTAATTACACCTGTAAGAGAGGATCTACTCATCTATTACGTGCTCTTTCTGTTGCTACTAAGAAAATCTTTACTTGCAGTTTCAGATATTGATTCAAATGAAAAAGGTGGAAGTTAAAGGAACTGACATAATACCAATCAATGGAATCTGGTCATTTTAGTCACACAAAAAAGTGAAATTATTCAAAATAGTGCTCAATAAGCAATAGATAAGACAAGTGAGGGAGAAGGAAAAAACCCAGTATTTCTAACATGCAGTAGAAATGTGTAACAGGTCTAGACAAGGAGAATGGCACAGGGTACAGTGATAATACAAAATTCTTATCTATTAGAATGTAATTTCCAAAATAGACTTCACTTCTAAGTTTAGTTAATTTATGAGCTTTTCTGGGAGTGGAGGAGAAACATAAAGTGCCTTTGGTCTAGAGCTGTGCCTTAAAGAAATGCTCAAGCTCAGCTATCTCATTCAATTGTTCATCTCTCCAATTCATTTGCAGATTGCACAGTATTTGTTTACAGCTTTGCCACTGCTGTGAACCAGCAGTGCCATGCATTGTTCAAGTTCACTCAATCCAATCAACTATCTTAGAGACACATTAACCATCAAAGATATGCAGAATTCAGGCAGTTGGTTAACATATTCAGATAGTGCAATAGGTTAAAATGGCCTTAGGCACTGCAACCTTCATCTAAATCCAAGCTACAGAACATGCCAAAAATTTTCTTTAGAGATGCAAACCAGTGAGAATGTCTCACTGAGGAAATGTTGTCTCACATGCCTAAGTATCCTGCACATCTGAGAAACAGGAAAGTAATTTTACAAGACAAAGAAAGGTGTTCCTTCTGGCATGGGTACAGATCCACCTCTTACTCAGCCAGTGAAAAGAAAAGAAAAGAATGTTCTTTATTCCCATTGGCCACATTTTGATTCCAGCCATTGGGAAGATGTTGAAGAGCACCCAGTGAGGAAGAGCTTAGTTATTTTATAAGCAATTCTGCAGAAAGGGAGGTAAAAATCTGAAGCCAGATGCTGTTCACATGCACAGTAATATTGTGGGGGCACACATAGATTCAAGTTGAACAGTGCTGAGAGGAAGAATAAAGTAACACCAGGCCCAGCAGACAATATGGGATCCAAAAATATTCAGTATGGCTCTAAGAGGGATGAGAAATCAGTGAGGTTTAAGTGTGATTACTGTAACTCATTCTAGCACCCTTCTTTTGTCTTTCCAGTATCAGGAATCCTTAGGACAAACTGGAAGAGTATTCCAAGTGCTGCACTATTCTTGAAAGCTTCCATAACAGCAGAGTGGCTTGGCAAAGTTTGCCCAGCACCTACATATCTCAGCAATGAAGCACATTCCAGAGAAGCTCTTTAATGCCACTTGACCCTTCCAAGAGTGTACTCAAACCAGCAATTTCACCAGCAGGTCCAGGTGAGAGAACCAGGGTTCTGATGCTAGCACTCAGCAAGAAGACAACCTGGGAGAAGATACTAACAATGTCCTCTCTCTCCTTGAAACAAAAAGCTTGGGAGCTCTTAAAGGGTACTACTCTGCTCAAACAAAAGAACAGATTAAATGTGGGACATAGGCATGAAAGACTGCATTGTGTGTGTGTGGTTTGGGAAGTAATTTTCTGGGCTATCCAAACTCAGAAGCCTTGTTCAATAGAACACTAGTATGTACACAAAGTTGGATCTCCTCCAGGAAAACTCAAGTATAAGTAAAATAAGATAGGAAGGCCTGCTTCTTCAGAAGGGAAATGTGATCTTGATTCTCCCACTTATTAGCTGCCAAGAAAGCACACATGATTTGTGGTTGGTAAATAAGCAACACCTGGCTTAGCCTGGATAAATGGGATAGATGCTGATTCTAGTGATGAACAAAAACTAGAACAAGATATTTCAGTTGTTCATTCTCTAGTAACACAGGCACTCCTTATCTGATTAGTGCATCAGCAAGCTGAAGGCATGCTTGTAGGCAGCATAACATGAGCACACGTGCACTGGACAATCAGTGCCAAAAGGTTGGTAGCTATTTTATTATCAATAAACAGTACAATGCCCCTAAGCTTTGCAACTGCTAAAAGTAGGCATTGATATTCAACTGCAGAGCTTAAGAACTTGTCTAAGTGTGCAAAGTCTCAAAAACTTGTGTCTTTTGAGAGTGTCCTATTTATAGACTCATTGTCAGCAGGACTTGCAGATAATGTAAAATATCCACCAGAGGACAAGATGGCAGCAGTCCTAGAGAGCTGCTTTTAATAAAACCACAATGTATTAGTAATTGATCTTTTGAAACCCAAAATCTTCCACTCTAAATGTTACAATGACAGCACAATTCCAGCCCACAAGAGTTTTGTTTTTAAAAAGTCTTCCAGAGAAGAACAGCTTAAGAGAGTAGTAGTTCATTTGCTCTTGCTCTTGCAAGCATGATTAAATAGTCTACAACCCAGGAAATGAGAGGGATAAAGCTATAGGCTGCTGCAGTGTTACTCCAGTCATATTCCAGTACCTGAACCTAGGGGCCAGCCTCATGCTTTTTCAGAGAGAGAGACACCAGATTCTTTGATGAATAACTGGTTGGAGACTCATTCCACAGAGATCTGCTATCTTTGACTCCACTGTTTAGCACCCAGGCTTCAAGTCAGAGTAAGGCAATCTGTATTTAAAAGTGATGTGAAAGAGGAAGAAGCTCAGGGATTAGTTAGGATCTGGGATAAGAATTCTCAGTGGTGCAAACTGGAGACTTTTACCTGTAAATCTACAGTAGTACTGACAGGAGACTGAAGCCTCCAAGATTATTGCCCACTGGCAACATTAGACTCAAATCTGGCTCTCAGGAACAACCAGCAAGGCTAGGATTAGGAGAAATATTTCTGGAAGTACACCGAGACTTCATAAAGTCCAAAATCCAGGTCAGAAGAAGTTGCAAAACAGCGGAAAGTCCAAGCTAGAATTTCAGGAACAAACTGAAAAATGATAATCCCCAAACTGTCTATTTTGTTCTCAGATGTGCAGGAAATACCTTCTTGACAGATTAAGTCAATTGACCTTTCCTTTCCAGAAACCTCCTGCACACTGAAATGAATCTCACAACAGAAGATGTCAGATGGGACAATAATAAGCTTATTTTTGCTAAACACTGCTGATAAGAATGCAAACTCAGCTTTCAAGTTTAGAAAGGAATATCTATGTCAATAACATTGACAAATAAAGTAATTGCCATAACAAACTATTTATATTTATTATCTTCAGGTCAGTAGAATGTATACACAAACTCTCTCTAAAGGATACTGGCCCTAATCACTGACACTTACTATAAATCAAAATCACATAGATGATAAAACAACTATTACATAGAATGCTTTTTGAGAATTTATTTCACAAGAACAAAGAATGGCATTCTGATGTTGTTTTCTTTTCCAGGCAGACACAGGAAGAAACATGAATTGAACTGTAGACCAGTTCATTAATGATAACAACCCATATATTCCTTTTAGTTCACAGTTTCTTAAATAATAAACCCAGATAAACTATAGCTGCAGCCAATCCTTTGCAGCTTTTCACCCTACATAAAAAAGGCATTCTCCTTTAGATCACATACATGAGTAAAACCTGTATACTGCTTTGAAACAGAGTATCACTGTCATAATGACATTTGGTTTACTGAACAGAGGAACTAAACAGAAGAAAAAAAGTTCAGTCAAAGCTACTATTCAGTGCAAGGATTCAAAATAAAGGAAAAGAAGACACTGGTTATTGCTTTGCCTCCACCAGCCCTACTGTGAAATTTTCATATCCTTTTAAAGATGTATCCGGCACTCTGGAAAAGAAAAGCAAGCAAAAAGTACTCACAGTGTCTGGGTGGTGAATGGCAGCTTCATGCTGCAGCCTAACCCGCTGGGGCATCATCACATCATCCTGCAATAAATAGCACACTGTTATGGAAGAGAAAAAGGCTACAGTACTCAGCCACACACTGGAATATGCTGCTAAATTAACATCATTTCACTGGCTTACAGTCACAAAGACAAATGGGAGAAATATTAAGAAACTTGAGACTTCTAATGGATTAAGCTCAGTCCTGTTCAAGTGGAAGTGATTAAAACCACTAGCTGACAAGCATGTTGTGACCTCAGCATGTAGCTTATGGGCACCCACACATTTTACACTTCTAAAGAAAATCACCAACTCTTTAACAGCTCTAATAGCAGTACTGGCAGCATGTGTGGACAGGGAACTAACCTTGACTAAAAGTGATTTGAGACATTCCAGCAAGATGAGGAAATGTTCTTTGTAGTCTAGCTGTACCTTGTTTCATTGATAAGGAATAGCCTTCACTCACTAGATCTACCAATATTTCATGAGCACAAATACTAGTATGTGAAAAAAACCCCAAACCCTGCACTCAAAGTGCATCAGTATTGACACTGGCTTTAGACCACACCACCTAGATTTGAATTTCATGCTATATTTCTTTTCACCTGTAGCCTAAAGGTCTATTTTGTCTACATAGAAAAAGACAGGTTGCCTTGTAAAGAATTAGTAACTTTGCTATCCTTCCTTGAATAGACAGCACAGATGCTTCTCAAAATTGCATTATTTCCTGTTAAAAAAGCTTTCTAGCTAACACATTTCCAAATCACCTTATCTTATCAGGCAAACGATTCAAAGAGCCCTGAATTCCTTTTCCTTTATTCTTTTAACAGCTCCTCATATTAAAATCATTCTAAGGAGCTTCCTACTAAAGGCAAAAAAAAATCAAATACTGAATTTCTGACAACTTTCACATTAAAAGTTCCAGTCAACTCAATGGCAACAAAAAAAAAGGTTATTAGTGCTTAAAAATCTAGAGCTTAGAGGGTTGAATGACCTTGATATAAACGTGACACTATAGCTTTATCAAAATCAATGCAAGGATGAAAAATGTTTTAGAATTAGATCTGACTTTTTAATACAATTCAGGGTTAAAGATAAAACCAATCAATAACAAAGCTGGCCTTTATCACACACAAGTTTATGAAAGATGGAAGGCATATACCATAGAAGCATTTTTCCACATTTTGTATTTAGGGTATATTTAGTAATAGGCATAAGAGATGTAACTGATTTTCAAAGCAAATAGAGTCAAAAGACCTTTCTGATTTCTCAGCCTCAGTACCTCACTTCAGAACTATAGTGATTTATTTACCATCTAATCCACTTTACCAATAAGGCATCAGAATTCAGGTACTGTATCAAGCAAACATTCCCATAAAATATTTACCCTATTTCCCCATAAGAAGTGTAATCCTATTTCTTTATGCCAAAGACAGAGCTCATTTTTGCAAATTAAAACCTCATTTTCATATAAGCAAAAGAAGATACATTTTAATTAAGCTGTGTTCACTTCTTTATGAATTACTTAGGTAATTCATTTCTTAGATGCCTTCTTGTTAAATCCCACAAAAATGAGAAAGCAGAAGAAATCCATCAAAAAGCAAGGAATTTCAGTGCTCAGAACAATGTGACTATTATCTCTTACAACATATGCTCTTGTGTTAAAAGATTGCACTGTTTATGATCCTGCACAACAGAGATAAATTTAACAGAACTCACACATTCACACAGATAAAAAATGATCTACTTGATTTTAAAAGTGGAAAGTATTCAAACCAAATTCAAATATTCTATTGACCAAGCAGGTCAGTGTTATGTTTTCATAAGCAGACAACTTGACAGAAAAGGTCTTGTTCTCCCTAACAAAACACTCTGTCACTTTGACACTATTGGCAAAACTAACAAGTCTACAGATTAGGTCTTAGGCTATCATCAAGATCATCAGTAGTCCATAAAATCCAGCCAAAGAGGGGGCACTATGATCACAAAAGCTTCAAAAGGCCTTTTTTTTATTAATATATCTTTGTTCTCTAATGCTGAAAAAACTCTTTTAAATGTCTTTTTTTTTTTATGAACAGTTTCACACAGGTGATGCACTGCTTTACAGTTCTGTGATACTTGCCAGGTTCATGGAAGGAGAAAGAAAGAAAGAAGAGGGGGGAAAAAAGAATACAGTAGTTTAAGACCTCATCCCAAATAAAATACAGCAATGAGGTGGTAGGGAAGAAATCCAAGTCACTTTCCAGACAAAACTGAGTTCCATCAGTCATTCAGCCTTCTAGACTCAGGTTGGGCAACTATAAAAGAAATCTAACTGCAAACTCCAACTTTTGATGTGCTACAGATTCTTCACTATTGATGACTGGGCAGGTAATCACAAACTGGAAACCAGAATATATTTATACAGAAATCACCTTAAGGAGTGTGGTTGTATTCTAGGCCAGTGTTTAAAAACCAAATTAAATTCTAATGAGTATAATAAAAAGATTGTTCAGCTTCACAGCCTTTAGTTGGAGTGAGATGCCCAAGCACACACTGGACTGAACAATTGCTGAACAATATAATAATCACAAATTTTCTATCAAAGCCATTGTATTTCTGATATTGAATTCAGCAATTGTGTTGCCAGATTGTAGAAACAAAAGCAAACAGAGTTCACTCATCTGTTTTGGTTTAAAACTGAGTACAAAAACTCAGTTAATTAGAGAAACACGTCCCAAATCCTCATATCATGTTAGACAAAAGAAAATAAATCTCTTTTTGATATAACAGCTACATTCAGAGAAGTATAAAGAAGTTTCTGTCTCCTAGGTGAGAGTACGGAAGCTAACAAAGCTAGTAATGAATTACACTGAATATATAATTTTAAAAACCAGAAGTTTAACAGAATTTTCTACTGCAATTCATTTTTCCTTGTTAATATAGAACTCTCTAATCATACAATGGCCAGGTTGGAAGGGACCTTAGAGATCATCTAGGTCCAATCCAATGGTTGTCTCCTAGCAGATACAAGGCAGACAGGATGAAGAGGGATTTCCCCCACTGAAAGAACAAACAAAAGAATAGATTTTCAATAAATGATAAATAAATGCATGCCTTCACTAAGCATATATTTGCAAGAGGAGAGATAGATTGAAAAAGAATTTGTAAGTCAATTTATTTTCAGGTGACACCACTCATCAAACTTCACTAAGCATATATTTGCAATGAGATAGCTAAATAAAAAAGAACTTGGAAGTCAATTTATTTTCAGGTGACACCACTCATCAAACTTCACTAAGCATATATTTGCAATGAGATAGCTAAATAAAAAAGAACTTGGAAGTCAATTTATTTTCAGGTGACACCACTCATCAAACTTAGCAGAAAAATCAAGAAAAATCTCAGGTAATCGTTTGCTTTACTGTCATCTGAACATGTGCACTGCAAACAAGGCCAAACATGCAGGTAAACAGCAAGAAATAAAGCAATATTAATAGAAATCTACTATAGGCACTCAAAATAACCCAGAATTCACAGGAATTTTGCTGATTACAGACATGCCTCCTGCTCTCCAGTGTCCATTCTGAGTAGGAAAACAATTTGCTCAAAGATGGAGAATGAAAAGGACTTTATTTCCCTGTCAAAAGCCAGCAGGGATTTCTAAACAAGCCCAGATGTGTTTGTCCCAGTGGGGGGCTGTGATCTCCCTCACCTTCCAGTGGAACAGGCATTCTGCTGGCTGGTGCTGCTACTGAAGGTAGCCCTTGGGCAGAAAGCTGCCTTGATCCTCTCCAGTTCCACACCACTGACAGGTGCTGCCAAATCGGAAAAGCTAGTGCTACAATCCTTGCCACCAGAGGCACCACTCCTTACAAAAACATACCATTTATATTGAGCTAATTGTTTTGTTTTACTTTATTCATTAATAGACTGAGCTTAAGAATAACAACACAAAAGTTGTTGTGGTTTCAGTATGTGTTTCTTAAATCACAGAATCACAAAGGTTGGAAGAGACCTCTAAGATCATCAAGTCCAACCATGCCTATCACTACTACTATACCACTAAACCATGGCCCCAAGTACCACATCTAGATGTTTCTTAAACCTCTTCGGGGATGGTGACTCCAGCACCTCCCTGGGCAGCCTGGGCCAAGACTTAACAACCCTTGCAGGGATGAAATTTCTACTCATATCCAATTTAAACCTCCCCTTGTGCAACTTGAGGCCATTTCCTCTTGTCCTCTCACTGTTAACCCTGGAGAAGAGACCTAGCCCCATCTCAATTTGGATAAATGCAAATGACAAGCATTCACTGGCCTCTTCAGCCAAGCTGTCTGGACCATACTGAACTCCACAGTGATAATTTCATGATTTTACCTTAGAAGTGCTGGCTTCGGCACTTCAAAAAGTTAAACAAAACATAGGACTCAAATTACAAAACACATCTACTTTTTAAAACCAAGGAGAACTTCACAGAAAAGAGCACACTAATTACAGCTCAGTATTGAAGAGCTTTCTCAAGCTGACATTAGACTCACCACATGCTTTTCCCAATTCCTTCATATTTGGCTGCTCAAAATCAAACAGCTGGCACACTCCATCCTCACAATAACAGCACCTTCTTTCCATTGCAGCTATTTCACATAATACACAATCTGTGGCACACCAGGAGGAATGTTTGACTCACTGAGAAACACCCAAATGTTTCTCAGTGGCACCTCCAAAGTCTTTCAGGTCATTTATTTATCCTGCACCTGCTCAGACTATGGTGAAAATCTTTCTTTGCTATTATTCAGTTCAGTTCCTTGAAGCAGGGAAGTAAAAGGCCTGAAATCTCCACAAACTGGACTGCCAACAGCACTACCAAAACAAATACACTGATCACAGTGATTTTCCAGAAGGCAGGTTTCTAAAGAAGCCCCACACTTCCAAACACATCAGAATCCTGCACTCTAAAGGCCACACACAAGTCACCTGAGCAGAACATGCCCTGATGCTCAGTCAGACTTGCAAGGTCCTAGGAGAAAGCACTGCTTTTCTGTTTCTACTTCTGAATTAAATTAAGAAGGGGGACAACAAAAAAAGAAACAGTTCTAAGAAGCTGACTTTATTGAGCACCTTTCTTTTCTTGAGCACAGCATCAAAAAGGTCCACATGGGAGGGCATATGTGATGTTCTTATGTACCTGAATGACTAGTACCTTCCATCAACATAAAATTAATTACAGTCTTTTAATGGCATTTTTAAGTTCAGCATCACTATTGATTGATCTGGAAACTTTTGCTGCCAAAGCAGTTCCCATCTTGGTGCAAACATGTGCCTTTCTAGCTTTTCTGTAGTCATTGGAGATCACCCTGGATCTTTCTCACAAGATCTTTCAGACCATTGAAAAAAAAGTATGCCAAGGGAAGCAAGTACCTCACAGTAGCAAAGTAAACTCAGCTAAGAGTAAATCCTCACTGCCAATTCCAAATATCCACTTTAACTAATAAACAGATGAAAGTATATGTAGGGAGAGGTAACCAAATTGAAGGTTTGCTCCTTCATTTATGAAACAGAAAATTAACATTTCCCGTTCCAGACAGAGGCATTTAATCTATTCTCAATACATGCACTTCTTCACAGAACAATAAAAGGCATGATGCCTTCAAGCATTTGTAGTTTGATTTTTCAGTGCTCAGTGATTCAGAAACATGCACAACTGTTCTGGACACAAGGGGCTTCCAGTAATGGAGTTAGTTCATCACTATAGCCACTTACTGCTAGTTGAGTAACAGCTTATTTGAGTTCTTAAATCAGAGGATCAAATTTGCAAGGAACAAATAGTATGTTACAAGACCAGAAAACAAATACATGAGGTCTGGCTACTGCTTCACTGCCTAAGCTACACAGAAGTTAATTTGAAGGAAATGAAGAATATTTCAAAAGATTATTAGTGCCAGTAGCATAATGTATAATGACAACTAACAAGAAATCCACCTTTTCAAAATCAGCAAGTTACAGAGATTATAAAAACAAGTAGCTATAACTGAAAGGTAGCTCGAAGGCTGGAGTCCCTGAAACATTTACCAAGTCTGGCTAGCTAAGGTCCAACCACCTTCTTCCAAACCTCTACAAATACCCCCTCAATGAAGTGGTTTTGAACTTGAAACTCAAGAAAAGCATGCAATTTCACAGCAATTAAGAATTAACATTCCCAACTCAAATCATACAAGCAAATCCCACAATGGAAAGGCACAGGTCAGCAGCTGCCAATTCCAACATGGGAATACTGATTCTGGTGGTTCACCCTCACTTTAGCAGAACAAAACTTAACTGTTTCCCTTTGTCATTTCCAACTATTAGCAGTGACAATGTAGCAATATGGTTTAGAGTCACATCTTTGAAGTGGCTAAGAGTGGCAGAAACAGGGATACACTGCCAACAGCATTTCAAAAGACTTAAACAAGTGTGTCAAGGACTCAAGTAAATATGACTGGGTTCAAAATACTGCAGGTCAAGAAAGGACACAGTTTCATATTTCCTTCTTTAACAGTCAGGAACCCCCCAACAGCACTTTGATTACACATGAAATAATGGGAAAGCTACACAGACTATTAAGATGAAATGAAAGCATGTTGCTTTTTAAGGAAATACAGTTTTATACAAGCAGAGGCATGTTTAAGTGAATGTCAGTGAAAACAGTAGTTCAAAGCAGAAAAAGGAATTTTTAGTGTAAGAGTCCTGCTGTGCTACAACTGGGTAAATGATTATAAAAAAGATGGTAGCTACTGCAGAGAAGTGACAAACTAAGGCCACAATACAGTGCAGCTGGTAGATGAAGTCATAACTGCAGACAATTTGAAGAAGAGTAAAGCTAACAATGAAATGTATTTGTGTCAATTGTTCATCCTGTTGTTATGACCAAGATTTTCTGAGACTGTAAATGTACAATACGAACAATTTGTTAAGTAACTTCAATTTTGCTACTTGTTTTCCTGGTGGGAAAAATGCCTCAGGAGCTTAGAGGCAAAATCTGTAACAACAACCACAGCACAAAAAACTCCCTAATAGCTATTAGTCAAACAGCTGCCACTTCATACTAGAACAGGCTGATCAAATTCTGACAGTTCTGAGCTCTGTAACCTTTTTTTTTCCACATCTCTTCCCAATTTGTTGTCCTTGCAAATCTGTGTTGAGAGACATAACACAAGCAGCTTGACTCCAGCTGGAATGGCAAGCAAAAGAGTCTCTCTGAAGCCAGTACTTTCAAAGATGCTCCCAAATATGCTTGTACACTCTTTTCACTCCAAGAAGTGAAATGCATGCGCAAGGAGCCACCTAAATGAAATGTATACAAACTCCTGAAGCAGCCACATTTCTCTCCACATCCATCTCCAGCAAATCTAAACTGATGGCTGCACTTCTGAAGGTCTCTTCCCTGGCATTACTGCAGCACATTCCAAAAGGCTGAGATCAACATTCCTTCCTAGAGAGCCTGACACTGGCTTGGGGACTGCAATGCAGGAGGTAGGTGGCCTGTAGAAGCAGAGTTGTTCAACAGCTGGCAACATCTGTGTTGCAGCTATTATCACACAACATTTACTAGCTCCAGCCAAAATATTGAGCAATTTTTAGACTTGTTGCAGTTTCCACATTAATTTTATTTCCTCCAATCTGTTTTCATCAAAAAATGGTAGTCACGAGAAGAGACAGTAGAAAATACATTAAGTAATGCCAACCATTTAATATTTGTTTTGTATCAAAATTAAGCTTCTGAAAGTTCAGAATGCCTCTATTTGGAAGCATCTAATTCAATAGCAGGAATAGAAATGTGTAGAAGAGAAAATTTTGCTAGCTTCTTCCAAGCTTATCCATATTGTAAGTCATAAAATTCTCAAATCACTTCGAGTAGGTCTTAACTGTACTAAATATAAACTTATGCTAATGAGAACATTGCAGCAATCCAAAATCCTCACCTGCCACATTCCTTAATAGCTGCAATTTGCTTCCCTGATGTTTTCCTATCCTGCATAGCCAGTCAGCAAATAGAAACAACACAGCAGCATGAAGATGCACACTGTATAAACATCAGAAGGGGAATAACAAATCAAGAATTCTAAAGAGAGCTCTATAAACATTAATATAAACATATTAATTTAATTTAAAGATCTAATTTTTCTAATTTACTACTAGTGATTTCTACACATCTAGATCTGTCTGGATTGAAAAGAAAGACTAGCCCAAGATTTTTCTCATTAGAATATTCTATACAGATATCTGACAGAAGATACAAAGCTCCACAGGACAAGAGAATAGAATAATTTCTCACTCATGCATAAAGGAACTCAGTCAACATAAGCATGTCCTACATACTCCCTGGAATGCCCCACATAGCTCTCCAAGTCTACAATACTTGAACTTTACAAATTAAAAGTAAGATCTAATTTTATTTTTCTTTTCATTTTAGATATGTCAACAGCCTCACTAACTCACAATAAAGGAGAGTTAAATCCAGGGAATCATTCATATGAACTAAATTGCACTTGAGTGCGTATCCACCTGAACTAAATAAGAAATAACTGGTTGCTGAGCTCATTCATCTCAACAAAACTAGCATCACCCCAGTTACTGCATGGCAGAATTTTTGATATCCCTACACTTCCAACATGTGAGGAATCAGGTGATGAAAAACAGAGCAGCAGATTTTGTGCTCATACTTCCCCAAATCCAATTGTTTATGAAACAGACACTGACACTCAGTGCTGGATATTAAATGCTTGGTTTTTGTGTATGAGAAACTGACATTTCCAAACACCCTTAATTTGCATATGATTGTGAGTTGTGTGTACTCAGTGGATGTTCCAAGTTTTGTTTCTGAAATACCCATATATATACCAGACATTGCATTTCAAAGCTTCATCCTCCATAAACTTTATATATAAGTTTTACATGAAATTGACTCTGTAAAACAAACAAAAACCCCAAACCCACAAACTATTAAAATGGAAACTAGGATAAATTCAAATAAATTCATTTTAAAAGGCACACTGTGCTGCTCAAGACAGTAATAACTTAATAAAAGCAAGCATAAAGGCCAGGAAAGCCACCTGCAAAAGTAAATTTCTTAAAGAATAAGAAATTTCTGCATTGCCTCGGGTCAGAAGAAATACACCAACACTTAACCATGTCCTGCAACAGTACACTGACACATTTACAGAAGTTTAACACACAAATGAAAAAATCCTTCTATCTAGTTGACACAACAAATGGAGTTTGCAAACTGAAAGATTATGTAAATTAAAACCCGTGTGGTTATAAGGCTATAGAGTTCATATCCCTGCTCTCATAACACTTTCAAGGAAGCACAGGCAATCAAAACATTAAGTTGAATCCTACCTGAAAACCTACCCTTTCAGCAGCCAGCTCACCCAGGTACTACACTGAACCATAGAGCAGTTCCAATTCAGAGGAAAGAATCAATCTTCAGGTGAAATTACAGGAGATCAGTGAGCCTTAAAGGTCCTGCTCTTATTGCCTGATCCTAGCCACATGGCACCATTCTTCAGGTCAGCTCTGTACATCTGTGAAACCCTTCACTGCACATTAAGCTGCATAAAGTCAGATAGTTATCTGGGGGTGAGTGAGCTGAATGCCTTCACAGGAGGTACCCAACAAAGGACAGGAAAAAATAATTGAAGATGGAAGGCTAGACCTCTCCTATTTTGCATCAGAAAGTCAGTAGATTAGCTCTTAGCTTCTCATCAATATAATGTTCTGAAGAATGTGGGAAAGAAAAATCCTGAAAACACCTAAATACCAACCTTGCCTAATCCTACTCACAATAGCTTGTGAAATGCAATAAGATCACAGAATGGTCTAAGGCTGTACGCATTCTACAGGTTGGAAGACAACTTTATGGTTATAAATAGTAAGCAGCACTTTTCAAACCCAAACACCTTTAAAGAGCTTGTCTTCAAGGCAAACCAACAAATACATAAAAACCAAAAATAATGTATTGGCAAAACTAAGTTAGACAAAATGCATTAACTTACTGAATCCAGAAAGCAAAGATAGGTTCCTGAGCTCTGAAATATTGCTTGATTTTTAGCAAATCCAACTGTTGAGAAAGCAAAGTTAAAATTATGTGGCAGCTTTTACCTCTGTATTTTTTAAAATATTAGTACAGTCAGGAACAGCTGAAAGGAATGAAGAAAATCAGTATCAAGTGAAGTCTGCAATTTTCCCATATTTAAAAAGAGGTAATTTGTAAATATTTAAATAGAATGCCTATTTCAATCTTCTCTGAGTGATTATAATTTGTACATGTTAGAAGTCTACCACCAAGTAGAATCAGACTACTTTTACTAGCCCTCCTATGCATCTTGAAGAGTCCAGCTGCCTAGGTTTCACATCCAATACCTCAGATCATAGAATCACAGAATGGTTTGGTTTGGAAGGGACCTTTTCAAGGTCATCTAGTCCAATCCCCCTGCAGTGAGCCCATGCTGAGAATCCTTGGCTGTATGTACATTCATCTCTTAAGTCATAACAAACAGTAACAAATCATAAAAAGGCAAAGAAAGAACAAGAGATTGCTAGGCAATCTGTTCTTCCCATCAGGGTGCCAAGTCCTCAGAAGGACTCCAAAAAAGGTTCTGTTCCATTATGCTTGTTAAAGTATACAAATACAAAAAACTCATGCACCACTTCTGTAATGGCATATCTAATGCAGAGGGGAGCCAAAGTTAGAAGAACATATGTGCAAGGAGCACAAATGTGGTTTATTTGTACTATAACATGTTATACCATCTATGGAAGACCACACAGAAATATAAATGCATTGAAATGACCACATTGGCATCTCCAGTCTTTTAGTTTCTGATGCCCTGACACCTGTGGAATTTTTTACCAAGTCATTTCAGGAAGCTGACCTGGAAGCAGCTTAATTTCTGAAGCAGATGACAGCACAGGAGGGTCCAATAAATGGCAGAGACAGAAAAAAAAGAGGGGGAGCAGGGATACATCACAAAGGGCAAGGATGGGACAGCAGCAACCAGTAGTAAGATGAACTGAGCTTACCACTGAACAATATCTGCAGTGTTCACCTGGGATAATTTTTGTATGTAGACAAGGTCTGCTTAAGAACATTCTGGTATTTGAATTCTTCTCCTGGACAGCATTATAAGAGAAAGCCATGCTATATCCAGTGTTATTCTGAAAATTGTTTGTTACATGAATTCCACTTGGTCATATATGTAACATTTAAGCTTTGTGCAAAGTATTTATGGAGCCAAGTCAGGGAATCCTGCAAAAGATTGCCCTGATATGCAAACCAAATGATGTGAAGATATGCAGTAGTGGGGAAGATTTTATTCTTTAATGGAAAAACTGGAAACAAAGCCAGAAAATCTCACCATGAAGTGGAGCAGGAGAATTTTAAATAATATTATCTGTAAAGTTCCTGATTTTGAATTTGAAAAAAGCAGACTTCTGTAATTCTCTACTCTTTTTTATGTAATAATAGGTTTCAGTTTACTCAGGAAACTTATTTAACTAGGCTCAAAGGTTCACTTAGTTTTAATGCACATGCTCCTTGGCTAATTTGCTGAGCTGTCCAAATACAGAAAAAGACTTATGACTGCATTTCTCACTGCCTCAAAGGAACATTTTGTCAACAAAACACCACTAATAAAGGCTCTTCCTTACAGTTGTGTTATTCTTACATACTTCAAGTACGTTAAAATCCTCACCTTAACTTCTCTTCATCATGGATTTCCTGAACCTACTATCTTGCAGTGTATTTACAAGATTACTTTTGATACACACACAAATACCTGATCTCATCTATGCAGTGACTCTCATTCTCCTTCCTACTGGCAGTAAAAAGCTGCTGGCAAAGTCAGTAGCTACCACAACAGCAGAGCTGAATCCTGGCATGAGCAGTTTCAGTGAGAAACAACTGATCCAGGTTAGCAGGTCTGGACATGCCAAACAAGCAAAACCCCAACACCGTGGAGCTCCCTACTAAACTTCCAGTAGAAAATAATGAAGTATTAGGGAATAATAATGTAGAAAAATAAGGGAAGGAGACTCAACAGCAACTACAAGGTGACAACTACATTACTCTATGAACTTTCTGAAATATTTCCATCTCGTTTCAATTAAAAGCCTTTCAACAACATCATGAAATATTTAATATTTGTTATCAGAAAAAGCTGGAAAATATTTCTTTCTAAGATAAGACAAACTATCCTGAAGCTTTTCATATACTAGTAATTTTTTTTAGAGAAGAAAATACACATTTTAAAAATTATTACTAAGAGAGCTGTAACTCCCTGTACAAGAAAATAGTTATTCAAAATTGCTTCACCACGACAAATCTTGTGTTTGGCATGAGGAAAATATTTCCTTTAATATTACTCTACTGAACAAAATCAAATGTTTGTGCCAGGTCTCTGAGTTTTGTAAGGCCTGCTTTCCAGGCCTCTTTTCTGCTGAGAAGAGCCTGTTACCATGGCTGCAGCCATAAAAACTTAAGCCTCAGTGAGATATTAACATTCCTCCCTCTTGGAAAGAGAAAGGTTTCCTTTTTTTAGGCAAGTGACCCTTTCTTTTTTTCTAGGTTCCTCCCCTTTCTTTTAGATGTTAGAAAAGAATCAGAAATAAACCCTAATCTTGTGTAAATAGTTGAAGATGTGAAGGCTGACTAGTACATTGTTTTGGTACTAAAGCATCTTCTTTTAAAGGAAAGGCTCCTTACAGTTGTAACTAGTCCTTAACATAATAAAAGTAAATCACTGAAAGCAAACAAATACTATGGATTTCAAGGAAACTGCCCCTAAAATGTAACAAGGGCAAAGAAAAGATGTCCTCATTTTAATGGTGACCTGAAAGTGACTTCCACATGAGTAAGCTTGGATTTGGTTTTTTAGAAGAACTATGCATTTCATATTATTTAAGACAATGCTCACAGCTGTATTCCCCACCCCAAATTCATTAAAGACTTGCTCAGGTTGCAACTATTCCAACACTGATAACAGCATGTTAAAGAAAAATTAATAATCTGGCATATCCCTAATGGCACAAAACACTCCTTGTAGCTCACAACTCAATTTTAGGTTCAATATGCTGAAGTACAAAAGTGAACTGACTTCAGAATTCTAACATAAATTGGTGTCAAAACACTGCATGTCTGTGTTCTTGCAAACTAAAAACTAGTTTAAATACAATTAAATACAACATCTCTTAGAAACAAGACTTCATACACAGAATACATTCCACAAAAATGAAAAGTACATGATAGAGCAAGATGGTATTAATAAAAACCACTAGTAACAAACTTTCCTAAGTAACAATTAACAATCTCTGGTATTATTCTTTAGCTTTTTTCCTGAGAAACTGCAACCTACTCAGCTTCTAGATCATCAACTAATAAGAGAAGTAAGATCTGAAAGAAGACTGATCACTCAATAGCTGATAGGGGGAAAAACAGAAGATAGTTACATTTCCAGGAATACAAGTGATTCTTGCCATTGCTCAAATCTAGCTTTATCAGTTGCCCAAAGAGAAAAAAATCCCCTACCAACTTATCTGTCTTTTGACATCACCGGCTCAATAATGCTAATATTACAAGTTGCACTGTCAAAACAACACCAGTTCATGCTAGAGATATTAAAATCCTAAAAATATTTACAGTAACAGTTATGCTGTGTTACTTCAGCACTGCTAGGCCTGACAACCACCTGAGAAACAGGGTTAAAGAAGTCTTTAGTCAAAAGCAGTGACAGTGAATAAAGCCAGGGACTTAGAGCAAATGTGAGCTCACTGCTCTGCTTGCTTTGTCCTGTTGCCCTCCTTCAGAACATTGACATGATCTTCTAACTTCAATGCCATTCAACACTAACTTCTTCAAAGAACCATATACTTTTATTTCTATTTTACATTTTATCAAGCTTGTCTGCTAAAAAACCCTAACACAAGACAATCAATCCAAGCAAAAGAAAACTGTTATGAGACGTTTATTATCTCCTCCAGTGGGTAAATGTAATACTAACATGTAAATCAAGAGGGAATCACACCATACACCTATCTGGTAGCTCACTAAACAAACTGTTTTAGCCCTTGGCTTAAATACTTTGGTATTTAGTGAGAGATTTTTAGGTCACATCAAAACATTTCTGAAACCTCAGGGTTGATCTGATCATGTAAGGGACATCAAAAATGTATTTGGTTCTATTTCATCTATCCATTCTACAATACTGAAGGATATGTGCTTACTTTTTAAATCTTTATGCCAGAAATTTGGGGGTTTTTTGTTTCTTAAAACCTATCTCCTGAAGATAAATCTGATATCAGAAAGCCACAATGAAACTGCAAGCATTAACAACATTGTGTACGCTACGACTAAACCAAATTGTTTTTGCAGAGTAGAGCACAAGTGTTAAGACAAGTTCTTCTTTCCTGGACATAGAAACAAACTCCACAAATCCAAAAACAAATGAGGCCAAACTCTAAATTGGAACAGTTTTTGAACAGAGAACTCTGCAAAACAAGGTGTTTTGGTTTATTTTCCATTGCAATGCCAAGTGGCTACAAAGGCACTTCTCAAACTAAAAAAACCCAGAAGATACCTATGATAACAACCTAACTGTCAAAAAACCACTGTTAAGATACATACCACCTCGAGGTTCAGAGGAATTGTTACTACCAATGATTACTGGAACACCAACATCTTCCAACTTGCTCTTCCATTTCTCAATGATTTCAGCTGACCCATCCTAGAAGAATGAAGACACAGATGCAGCTGTTTTATCTTGTATGGTGAACCAAACAGTCCAAACCAAAAATTCCTATCCAAGGCAGTATTTACTTGAACAGTAGTTTAAATAAGGTCTGAAGCATACCGTACTGGCATCATTAAACACTGACAGCTCCATGGTTCCTTTAAAATCTTGTTCCCAAACTGACTTCAGGCACTCATCTAACCAGCATTCACTATTGTGAACAGGCACAATGACAGACTACAAAAAAACAAAGAAAAATCCAAATGTATGTCAGTAAGCACTATTTTTGTTTACTTACAGTATAAGAATATTCATTAAAAAGGGGAAGTGTCATATCCTTCTGAAACTAACTTTCACAAAACATGCATCTTAAAAATATAAATATAGGCACAGACTCTTCATTTCCTTTATGAAAATACAATTTGCCTTCTTTTCTATCAAACTTTTTCTTTATTTTTTGAGTTCTATAAGGTGGCTTTTGGTAGATCACCAAAGAAATAATAGAGACTACTGAAGCAAAACTGCTAACAAAACCTCTGTAATAGCACACTGATCTGTTTCTAGTACTCTTGCATGTCTTATGACACTCCTAACTTCTGCCTTCCAGTGCTGTACCTTACTCATTTTTTCCTTAAGCTTACTACTCCATAGGAGAGGTCATTATATGCAACCTGTAGCTTTAGGCTCCACTCAAGTATTTAAAAATTATTCTATCTAAATCTGCTACTAAGCACATTAAAAGATGCTACATGACATAGCTCCATAGCCTAACATTTCAAATGCAAGCCTTCCTGTTAGAGCCTCTATGGCTTAGCCACACATGCAAAGCATGAAAACCTATCTAAAGTATTTTTAAATTGTTTAGAAACCAGAGACAAGAGATTCCTCTCTTCAGTTAGTCATCACTGTTCTAATTACACCCTAAAAGCTAACAACCCTCCCCAAATTCTTTCAATGTCTCAAAAAAGAATATATTCCATCCACGAGGTTCTAAGAACTGAGTGCAGCAATATACCGGCTACGTGTGTAAAGGGAGAGTTTGAACTGTACCTGGTAAGATCACTTACAGATGGTGATGTTAAGGCAAAGAGCCTAAGGAACTTGTAAAAAGTCTCATGGGACATTTTAAGAAGTTCCTATAAACAGAACTTGAACTCCTTACCGTGTGGTGTAACCATAAACACAGAGCTTGAAGAAACAGAGGATTAGTTCCTATTGTGAGCACGAGAGTCTTAAGAACTAAAATACTAGAAGAATACTGAAATGCAATGATTCAAGATTTGGTGATGTGTGGGTACCTGTACTTAGCTGAATGCATGCAGATACAGACATTAGGAGGCAGACTCTGTGGACATTAAGGACTGTACTTTTGGGTTTTTACAGAGTATGATGTATGTACATACAGGTATTACAGAGTATGAGGTATGGTACAAAGATTAACACATAAGAAACTTAATATTTCACAGCAAAATAAAAAAACCCAAACCATACTTATCTAAAATGAATTAACATCCTGATTTTTGGCAGGATGCTATAACAGGTGAGAGGGGCATTTAAAAGAATTAGAAGGATTTTAAGCAAAAGCAGTCTTTGAATTCTGTTCTGGAGAGATTAATAAGTAAAACACACAGAAATACAGAACCAGAACGGTGAAATTGATTACCAAATAATTACATTTACAACAGACTGGCAAAAAAGATTATTTCAGAACTGTCTCATGTTAGTACTTTGACACTAATAAGCAAAAATCTGAGATTCTAAACCAATATATTTCATTTACTCAGGATTTTAATACCCTTTATGTCTAGATGGTAATTAAAATAGGACCCTGTACATTCATACTAATCAATCTAGCATATTCACTGAGAAAGAAAAGGGTTTTCCAGTTCTTCCAGTGACAATATAAACTAGCTACAGTTTTGCACATCCAGAAAAATCAATGATTTTCCAATTTTTCTAATTAACACAGTAAAAATCTGACTATGCCACCACAAACTAACTTGATATTGGCTTGAAAACTGTAAAACTGGAAGTCCTTTACTTTTTTCCATAAAGCACTCCTGCTTTAAGTCAGGAGAGCTGGGCAAAGTATCAAGATTATGGCTGGACCTCTCAGTTTAGCTGAAACTGAAAACAGAAAAAAAGAGTACTTTAACAGCTGCACACATAAAATGATCCATAAATACCTGATGGCACTAAGGTACTCTGAACTCAACATAACTTGTAATGCATTAGCATACTTCTAAACACATTACTGTGAGCAAATTCTACTTTCACTGTCACAAAGTTGAGCTAGATGCCTGCAAAATAGAGAGCTGAATTGTGTAAAACCTGGAATATTAACAAATCCATACAAATAACTGTACAAAGCAATATGATTAATACATCATATACTGAAGGTTTCTTAGGTTCTACCATTCTTACTCAATAATGGATTTCTGTTAACTTTTATTTTTAAAGCCAAAGAGAAATTACAAAGACCACAGAGCTTAACTTTCATTTCTCCCTTTATCCATTTCTACATTTGTAGTCTGGTTTAAAAACTGCAGTTGGTACTCACCTTGAAGTAGGCATTCATACACTGGCCTTCATTAGTGTGTGACCAAATCAGAGTACTTCAATCTCCTTGGTTTATTTAAAGAAGGAAAAATGTGTGCCAGGGCGCTAATTCACTTGCGGGTGCAGACTCATAATATAAAATAAAATCAAGCCAAACCAACCCAAAAGCTGCTAGTAACCTCAGGGACTCTGTCTATCTCTTCTGTCCAAAACCAACATCAACTAGAGCTATATCATCATTGCTGACAAATCATCATCTCCAGGGACAGAAACAACAATAGCGGTAAGGCAATCTTTAAATCAGGCACCAGGGACACCTGGAATAGTTTTCCCAATGTCTGAAGTCTTTTTGATGTAGTTTATGCTAACTGCTACCTCCTGACCCCAGCACTATTACTATTGTAATATTCTTTGCAGCAACCTTTCACATATTTGAAGACTACTACCATAAGAGTGCATGTATANGCAGACCCCAAGGGATTTTCAGACTGTGCCCGGACCATAAGAGTGAACGACAAAATAATTATAAAGCTCTTTTAAGGCAATTTTGAGTCAAAGTAGGGACATAACTTGCAAACAACTAACGTATTTTTGTCATTACAAGACCAAGCAAGTGACAACTGAGTCAGAATTAGAATTTTCATTAGCTGAGACTGATGTAACAGCGGAGTCCAACAGAGAAGCATTTTCATGGCCTGTGAGTCAAGCACAACAGTTAAAATACAGAGCCATGAATTCGATCTGGATTTGAGCATTGTTACACTATCTGGTTTTCCCTGAAGTGCACTCATTCTACAGTAAGACTTCAAGCTATTTCAGGTATTTTTAGTAATGTAGTTCTGCACTTTTTAAGGTATTTTTAATAATGTAGTTTTGCCATCACCCAGCTGAAGATAATGATTCTTGGCTTCCCTGTGGAACTCTGACATGTGGCAAAAATGACAGAAAGTTAAATGGTTAACAGGTAGTTCAATCTCCTTTCATCTACAAATATATTAACCAAAACCCTCCCTTCCTCCCTCAGCTAGACCACTGAGAAACAATACATCAGTCACAAGATTGAGAAGAAATGTTTTTTTTAAAGAGTGCCAGAAACTGTGTGACTGAATGTTTTGCATCCAAGAAATCTCATTTCCGGCATTACCACCCCTATACTCTACTAAGAGTATATATGAGAAACAATTCCAATGTGAAAACTTATTTTCAGCTTCCTGCCTGTGGAAAATAAAAAATCATTTTATCACTGCTGAAGATTTTATAGAAGTCAGAAACTGTTCTTTTTAAATGAAGTTTTCATATGAGTCATAATTCCAAACCATTTAGAAACTCATGGCTGCTGGCAGACACACACTGGTTTTCTCAAATGTTATATATGGGATACTTTAAATAAACTCAGAGATTTTCAGGCCACAAACTCTGACCTGCCTTTAGGATCTGAGACTCTATGCAGTTATTCATCATTTTTACTTGCTCACTGATCTGTATTGTTTTGCTTTTCAGATGTTTGTCTCACTACATGTACATTGTTGCCAGTTTTATCTGTATAAATTTGTAACAGAAAAACTGATCGTAAAAAAACCCCACAAACAACACTGCTACGAAAAGTAACAAGAAGTATTGTATGAAAATTTGATGACTATTTTTTCAAACTCCGTGTAATCTGTCACTTGGTCAGGCCAACCAGCACAAAGCCGAGGCTGAACGCCCCTCCTGGGAAGCTCTGCAGTACAGACCTCCAAGGCAGCCACACAGAATGGCGGGAGCTCGGCTCGAGTGCCGCAGCCGCTCAGGACTTTCTTCTGTCCCCAGCCCCGCGGCTCGCTGCCCGCCCAGACACCCCCTTCCCGCCCGAGCCTGAGGCCTGACACATACCACCTGGACGGCGCGGCCTCGCCCCGCCGGCGAACGGGGGGGCACAAGGCGGCGGGCTGCGGCGGGGCTCTCGCCGACTCTCCCCGCCTCCGCCATGGCCGTCTCCGCCCCTCAGGGAGAGCGAAGTGGAGGAGGCGCTCGCTGCCTCACACGTACCGCCGCGGGGTGCTGCCAGCTACCCTGGGCTTTTCTCTTGAGAAGTTGCCCCGCTCCCCTCGGAGCAGCCCACCCGCCATTCCCCTCAGGCCGCGCGCGGGCAGCCAGCCGCGGGAGGACCAACAATAGAGACGGAGGCAGGAGAGGCCGGAAGCGCCGCCGCGGAGTCGCGAGACACTCTAGGCGGCGGCGAGCAGCGAGGCCATGAGCAGGGGCGGGAGGCCGAAGGGCATGGGGGCTCTGGACGAGTAGCTTCGCTTTCGGGCTGCAGGGGTCCTGGGGCGGGTCGCAGGGCGTGCCGCTCGCTCAAGGAGGTTACCTTGGCTGGGGACCGCTGCGTGGGGCTTTAAAGTTTTAAAACGCTGCTCCTGGCTGCCGAATCGCCCGCGGCGCTGCCCCGGCCTGCCGCGGGGTGTACTGGTCAGGCCGTGGCAGGGCTGAAGGACCTGCCTTGGAGGCTCTAGTTTCTTAAATCAGTGATGCCTGCGTTTTCACACCTGTTCTCTAATTATATTTTTGACTTGCATCTGTCCAGTCAGCACTTCTTGATCAAGACTTAGCTGTTCAGCACTACCGGTGTCTTTGTTACTTTTTCATATCCTGTGAAAAATAGGAAAATAACTGTTGTTGGTAATGATACAGTTTATCCATCATTTACTTACTGAAACTATGATTGTGCAACCACCTACACACTGGAAAGTGTTCACAACCTGAAAGAATTACAGGGCCAGGTCCTATACAACAAACAACCTATCCAGAATTGTAAAAATGTGCACAAAACAATCTTTGTTGAGCAAAATGCTGAGCTTATCCCTTGTTTGTCTGAAGGGCCTGTTAAACAGCTAGACAACTCCAGGAGCAACCAGAGCAGAGTTATCTTAAAATGTTTGTTGGCTCACAAATGGGAGCTGACGAGATGAGGAAGAGAGCCAAGCAGTAATTCACCCTTGGAATCTATTTCAAATTATCTACACAGCTTCTCTCCATCCAGCCTGAGCTTAATCTCTCTGTGAACAGCACTGCTAAGTATGATCATTTCTTTCTCTGGCGACGAAGGCTGCTAGCACTTTTATGTTGCCTGCATGCCTTGCTTTATCTAAGAAAGTCTAGCAGAGTATTGCTTTACTCGTGCTGAGCCAAACAAAAGTCCTAGTCAGGGGCCAGTGCCTCATTATGCCAAGCAGTCTGCAAAACGCAGAGCAAAGCCCATGCTTCCTTCCCCCAGCAAAAGAGAAAACCAATCAAAACCACCAGAAATGTTTTCTAAGTTATATTCTGTAGCTGACCACAGAGTAATTAAATAGAAGCATCTACTTAAATGTGATTTTCATTTGGGGGGATTTTTGGACAGACTTTTAAAGGCCCACAAGCATGCAAAAACAATTCAGTGGGATTTTCAGTGCAACCTAGGCATTTAACCTCCATTGTGAGGTTGTTACCTACTGGCTTTTGAAAATCTAGCAGGCAATCAAATAGTTTCCAAAATATAGTACATTGTTTCAGTGCCTATTCCACTTTCATGTGGGTCAGAATGGAAAGAGATCTCCTAATGCTGTCATGACACTCATTTAGAAGCAAACAAAAATGGTTTGGTCCTAGTTGTACTTCCAATTGTTCTACTTTAAAGATTTTTCAGACCAGTGTGCAAGAGCACACAAAGCAGTTACCACAACTAAAAGCATTAATCAAAGATATTAATCAAACACATTTCTCATCACACAAGGTTTTAACCTTTATTCCTGACAGAACCATTTCTTGATGATCATTACTGCAAACTTAAAACTTGTAAATTCTGGAGGCTTTTGTTATCAAATAAAAGTTTTCCTCATCTTAGTGGAAAGTTATCTAGCAAGTTATTTTGCTTTATTTATGTTCAGCTCTGTCATATCAGAAATGACACAGACTAGTTACAGTATGCACAGCTTAGACTTACTGACTTGTGAGGACAACAGATTTCATTAGGAGTTTAAAAGAAAGATTAAAGAAGGACTGCTCATGTAGTGTATTTCTGGGGTTGTTTAGACCAAGTAGTCAAGGGTTTAGTTTCTTTTTGAGAAGGTCAAATTTTAACTGAGGGAGTAAAAAAGCATCCCTAGAAACAAATCTCTTTGTTGGTGTGGAGAACGTGGGCAACTGAATTTAGTTGTATTGGTACTGGAACAACAGAGTGAGTGAGTATAGAGTTTTCTTCCAACCCCTTTGTCACTGAATTTACAGGTTTCAGCACTGAAGTATGTCCAGAGCACACCATATTGAAGGGATCATTCAACAAAGTAGGTAAAATATTCAGCTTAGAGCTAGTTTTGAAACCACTTCTATTCAAAGAATGCTTTGAGCTTCCAAAAGCACTCAGTTAATTCTCATAAAACAGTTGAGCAGCAAGAAGAGATGCAATGCTTCTCATTACAGTACTGGAGGGCAGAAAGGGGCTTCAGAAGCTCATCTAGTCCAGCTCTCCTGAGACAGAATCAACTTTGTCATGCCTGACAAAGACCTGTTCTCAGACACGTTCCTCTTACAAGGGAGCATCCTCAGACCATTTATTGCAGTCCTCTCCAGCTTTATCCCAGGAAGATTTTCTCAATCTCTCACCTAGGGTTTGTTGTGATTTCCAAGCCCCCTCAAACCTGGCAGGCTAAGATATGTTCACCCAAGCCAAATAATCCAGGCACCTGCCATCTGCCTGGGTTTAGAGCTGTTGAGCCTGAGCCTACTGCATAACTTTTCCCTTTCATACAGAAGCTTCTTGCTATCTCTGTCCCTCCACAAACTAAAGTCTTCAGCTCTCAAGGTACAGTTACTCAATCTGAGTCCTCTGTTAAGAGTTTAAATACTTTCCCTCAGGCAAAAATTATCCTACTTTCCTCCTACCTTAGTTGACTCAGCACTTTGACCACACTTCAGGCCAGATGTGAAGAGTTTTGCTGGGCTATTTTTAAAACACAACCTTAGGACCCTCTCCTGCTTTTTTTGTGGGCCTAAAAAACACAACCCTCATTTCATCATCAAACACACTGAGTCAACACAAACGTGGAGGCCAGTAACCTGCCAAAGATAAGACTAGACTCTCTCATAAAGGACACAGCCCAACATCCCTTAAGCCTCTGCCCAGAGAGAATCCCTCAGCCCCCTCCTTCAGGGGTCCCTGATAGCCCTCTCCAAGGGTTTTTATCCCCTGCAGCTGTGTGCCTTCTCAGCTGCTTTCTTGCTAATGCATAGGTTAACCCTTTCTTTGCCTGGGAGGGCCTGCATATCCATTCCAAATCTCTTCTTTCTTACTCACCCTGCACAGACAAATCAAGTCATTCCCTTCCCCTCCGCAGCTACAACTTACATATTTGCGAATTATTGTTATGTTTCCTTTCTATCCTGCTCTTTTGTTCAAGTTGTGCACATCTGATTCATTCAGTCCTTCCTTGCTGGTCAGGCTTTAGGCCTCTGTTTATTCTCATTGCTCTCTTCTGGATTCTCTCAGGGCATTTTGTATCTCCAGTGGAGAATGAGAGCCAGTGCCAGATGCAGTGCTCCTGCTGGGGCTGTCCCAGTGCTGGGCAGAGCAGGATTACTACTCATGTCTTGTGAGCCATACTCCTGTTTGCACAGCTTAGTGCAGTGTTTGCCTTTTTCACAATGGCTTGACACTGTTGACTCCTAATCAGCTTGTGATCTATTATATCCCCTAGATCTTTTTCTGCATGAGGGAAACAGTATTTTAGCAGTTTTATTCCAGTCAGCCACATGAGAAGAAAATGACTGAAGTAGTGTGAGTGAGATTATCTGCTTTGTACTTCAATACCAGAATTGTTTACTGCTTTCCAATTAGTTACATGTGTACATCCTGTTAAGGGAGTCACACAAGGGTTGCTAATACCTTCCTTGGGCCTTCAGAGCCTTTATTACTAATGGGGACTAGTACCTAAGAGTTATTAGGGCCAATTTCCCTGTGTACTCAAGACTTCAAATGCTCTGCTGAACTTGCAAGGCTAATTACTCTGAAGAAAACATAATTTAGACACATTGAGTTTGAATAACCTCACTGAAAAATGTTATTGCCCTTTAGAGATGAACTGTTGTATGTTTGTCTCTGAAACACGTTTTAAAGGATGTTGCTGTTGCTTGTTTCTTCCTTTAGATGAGTCAATATGAAGAAGCCTGTGGTTGTTTTATGAGTTGGCAGATGTCACAAATATTCTGTTAACAGGAGTACTGGACTTCAGTACCTGTGTGGGTGAACTAGAAAGATGCCGTTCATTTCAGTACTAGTCCACACCTCCAAACACACACTCTTCTTGACCACCACCAGCCATCCCACACCCTGTGGACTTTCATTTCATGTTCTCTCATCAGGCTGCTGGGCCACATTGCAATTTTGCACAGATCCCCTGCTCTGCTTGAACCATTCTCTTAGCTGCTCTTGCCCTGGCTGTGGAGTATCCCCTTTATGTTCAGGGGGGGTTGTGGCCAAAAGGCTGAAGGAGATAAGGTAGTGGCAAGGGAGAGGCATAGTTCTTCCCCAGAATTCAACAAGGTTTTTCTGTGCCTAGGGCTTTGATAACTGAGCTATCTTACTCAAACTTAGACTTCCATTTGGCAATCTTTTCTTTAAAGGAATGTTTCCAGATAATGCTATATTTTAAAAATACAGCAGAAGAAACATCTTTACTGTTTAGCTGGTGAAACCTGCTGGAGATTCCAGTGATAAGTAAGTGATTATGGTCTAAACCTCAGTTAATACAGTTTTATTTTGTTATTAAGTAATCATTACTGAAACCCAGTAAAGTAATAACAGTATTTACCTTACTTACCCAAAAACCTTTGTAAGTTATTTGAGGGGGGAAAAATTCCTATTTACAAAAGACAGAAAGATTCAGATAATGGAAATAGATAAAAGTTAGCACTGAGATCCCATTTTCCTAATCTTGACAAGTTCCTCTGTGCCACAAGTGGTAACCCTTGAGAATCAAAGCTTCTACTTGAAGAAGAATAAACCTTTAGGAAGTTCAGTTGAGATTGTTTGTTTTTCAAAACCATAACTCTGTTTGCTCTTCTCAATGACTGGAGTGTTAAACACTTAGAGAATACAGTTGTGCTAGAGAGCTGAGGAGAGTAGATGGGATTGTGTATTTTCCCAGGTACTGGTGAATTCATACTGTCCACAGCCAGAATTTTGTTGAACTTCAGTAACTTTGAGAACTTAAACTTCTTTGTATAGAAGTACAGGAAGCATCTGACATTTTAAGATGGGAAAGTCCTTAAAGAAATAGATCATATCCCTGCAAAGGAATGTATATGTAACAGGAACTGGGATGTGTGTAATATACAGAGATCCACAAGACTGGATGTACATCTTTATAGGACATACAGACAGGAAGGGAAATGAGGAATGTTTTCAGTTGTGAATTAGCCAGAGGCCTCTGAAGAAAAGATTACAAGAGTTGTATAGCTCTAGAGAATAGAACATTTACTTACTACATCTTCACTGAGTATAGAATTCAATAAGTTCTTTAAATCTTTATACCACCCTATAAAAGACATTTTATAATATCTTGTTAATGTCATTCCTAAAATACTGATCTACTCTGAAAAGCAGGTCTTAAATTATAGGTTATTGTGACTAATTCCATTTCAGTGTTGTTCAATTTTCAAGCAAAGACTGTTTTTCCATTTCCCTTCAAAAGCTAGTCCTCAGATTCATCCCGGGTTATGAAATTCAAAGTTCTTTCAGGCTCATGCATCTTCAATAAAGCAGATTTTACAGCTTCATTGAAGTTAATAATTCTGCTGGTAATACAGAAGCTAGTATAAAGAGCAGCTTACTCAATCACAACTGCATTGGCTGTGTGTTGTAAAAGAGTAGTAAAGGTGTAATTCTGGTCAGAATATTGACCAGATGTGAGCAGAATAGAGACAGGAAACTGTTCAATGAAAAGCTGCTACTCCGTTTTCTATGTACTTTCTTTTCTGCATGTAACTCTTCTCAAGGCCAGGAAGGCCTTTGAGGAGCCTGACAAATGTGCTGCTAACCTGGGGAGCTCCAGCTCTTTGTGGGAAGAAGCCAACAAGCTGTGCACATGATAGCTGGGATGGCTTGTTACTATCTTACCCAAGAGTGCCTGTGGGAGGGCTGGAGGCACAGCCCCAGGCTGACATCATCTGCCAAGTCAAGGCTCAGCATAGGGACATCCTGAGGTTGGGCAACTGAAGCCAAGTGGAGGAAGCGTGGGCTGCTGGAGACAGGAGAGGATGATGGCCCCAGCAGGCTCTCAGGGCTGCACAGCACTGCTGCTTCTCCCTGGCTTCAGGGGAGCACAGAAGCCACAGCCCTGTGCAACGTCAGAGACCAGGGAGCTGCCAGCTGGGGGGCACACGAGAGGGAAAGGGAAGGGAAGAGAAGGTGCAGGAAGGGAAGGTGCGGGAAGGGAAGGTGCGGGAAGGGAAGGGGCGGGAAGGG
>VWZO01004631.1:20969-75792 GCA_013396975.1 Bucco capensis | reverse complement strand
GGAAGGGAAGGGAAGGGAAGGGAAGGGAAGGGAAGGGAAGGGAAGGGAAGGCTGGGGCTCTTTAGACCTCAGCAAATCTGTCTGTATAAGAATCAAAGGATGTTATCAATTCACAATGATTTTTTGTGAATAAACTGACAACCATGTCAAGTTGGAGGTTTTATTTAGGTGAAGTTATGACATCTTCTGTGACATCTCACTGCAGACAGAATATTGGCTATCAAAAGTGTTTTAGGAGCAGGTCTATGGAGACTACATTGTTGCACTAGCAGAATATAAGAGATGACAGTAAATGATTTCCTTGTGAAGAGGTTTCCTGGTAACATCATCCTGATGCCATTAGACCCTGCAATAAAGCACCATGCACAAAAGACTCTGTGACAAAATCCTTACTCATCTGCTTCTGCAGAACACTCTTCTTCTTTCCTTTAGCAACTCAGCTACCTAACTTCTATCTACACTTTCCCTTCCCAAGTAAGGAGCTTCTTTTTTTCTGCTGCAAGAGAGAGATTTCATTCACTATCTGGGAAGCCAAGACCCTAATTTTACCTTCAAGTGAAATCAACTAAAAATTCTGTTTTACTAACATTGTTTCTTGTGCTCTGCCTATTGAGACAGAATTCAAGGATGTATAGATGGCCAACTGCATTGATACCATTGACCTAGAAGGAGATCCTGCAAGTATTTAGATATTGGGCTATCTGTATGTGCTTAGGAGAAGCTCCATTTTGCTCTAAAACCTCCAACTGTATGAAGTTGTATTTGTTAGTGTGCTCATTTGGGTTCTCACATTATTTATGCACCCAACAACCCATGTGCCAGTTGAGGTTATTATGCATGTCAACTTGAACTTTGACATTTCTTACTGTTGCAGAGCCTTGGTATGTCCATTCCTTTATCTTCCCACCATCCCTGCAGTTGCTCTTCATTACTGTCAGTGCTTATTAGTTAGAAAACTGCATTCCATGTTGTTTGGGCCAATTAACTGGTTGCAGGGAGCAGCTCTTGCAGGAGCCCTGCTAGCTGTGTATCACCAGACATCAGCTACTGACTCATTAAACAAACCTGAGCACTGCTGAGCTTTTGAAAGCAGCAAATTCTTCTTTCTCAGTTGACCAACTTGCAAAAACTCTTCAGGCTTTTGGTATTTCACTCTCTGATGACAATTAAAGGAGAAAAAGATGTTGTGTAGCCAGTTCAATGAGAGCTGCTGTGTGAATTATTGTTGTAATTACTTTATATGCGTTTTCATGTGTTTAGGATTCTGTCTTCCTAAATGCCAGGGAAGAAGAATACCAGCAGAGGAAACAGTCTTTATGTTGCTTCAATATTGTGACTTGCAGCCTGTCTAAAAGCATAACAAAGACTTGATTGTGCAAGTGCCCAGCTGATCCAACAAGCAATGAATAAGTGAGCAATGGTCAACAGTGAGGAGTGGATATCACAGAGGGCAATTCAAAAAGGTTATAGAGCTGTGAAGTGAGGGAGCCATGAAATGAAATAGAACTAGAGATACAAAGATAAGCAATCATTTGGGTTAGTTCTGTTCTTGATTCTCTTGAAATGGTCCAAAATCTTTGGATAAAATAGACAAAAAATATGACAGTAAACTGGTAAGAGAGAAATCTTCCAGTATGGAAGAAAGAAATCTCATTCTTTCAGTCTAAATGAAATATAATTTAAAACCAGAATCTGATCTTATTGAGATCTCCAGAAATCTGCTTGGAAGACAAGTTAGGTAGCATGAGACAGGTCACTGCTAGGGGAAGAAGGACAACCAGATTTTTGTGTCTATTTCAAGCATTTAGGCCCACAAATCAGCATGAGGCTTAGGAATACAAGAATGGGCAAGGTTGATAGATAACAAGAGACCTTCTCCGTTCTTCAGAGCACAAGCATCCAAAGAAATCAGCAGTAGGGAGTATTCCCTTTCCTTCAAAGTCTTACCACTAGTCTTTTTTCTTTGAATGGATCTGATTGGATTTTCAACCAGATTCCTATCTGAGAAAGCAGAAGATACACACATCTATATATTACCAAGATAGCAAAGTTCAGATCTGATACTTAATTCCTACTTCAAGGACTTCTCCCAAAAGCAATAATAGGAAGAGAGTTTGGGTGACCACAGCATCTTCTAAGAATATTAAGATTTATTATGGCTTCATGGTGTTTCTGAGGTAAAGACACTTTCTCATTTGCTAGTCATTACCTGCCAGTTTTGATTAGACTTCATGGCTTGTCACTGTCCTTGGGACATTTCAGATTAAGAACTTTTAGCCTCAACAAGGCCTGTTAGCACACCTTTGAGCTTTCATGTTGTTCTGGTTTTGCCAGCACTCTCACAGTAACTTGGCAGACCACAGTGAATGTGTGTCAGTTGATTTTCAGAGTTCTCATCAACTAAATTCAGCGCCATAATTAGAGAAATGACTTTCAGAAGGTCATGCAAGAAGCTGAGTAGACACTTTGGCAGAGAACCTAACTACTTGCCTCTTCCTCAGTCCACTACTTAACCAGGGGAGTATTTCTGTATGCACCCAAGGAGAGTGTAATCTGAGCTAATAAAGCCATGAGAGCCAAAACATGCTTTAGGGGAAAAGAAACCAACACCACAGCAGAATTTCTTGCAGCAGGAGAAAATGTGCAAAACAGAACTATTCTCATCTGAGCTTCAGGTCTCTTTGGAGAATTATTCTTGCTTCTGAGCTGGTGGTGCTAGCAGGACATGAGGAGCAGGGCTCTTCACCCCTGCCTTCAGCTCCTTCTGCCCTGCAAACAGTGCCCCAAGGCAGCACAAAGGAGCCTGCACTGGGGAGCAGGGCAGATCTGATTTCATCATCTGATCCATTGTTTTTGCTTAAGCAAATATGTAATAATGTCGGAATTTATGGATTAGTCAGACAATCCCTGATCTGCTTTAATCAGAATTAGTGCTATCCCTTCCCAGAATGTTGCTGACAGGAGTTCTCTGCATGCAGACTGGCTGTGGATAGAGAGCTCTTCTAGTTTTCTCCTCTGTTAATGCTGCAATGTTTGGTAAGACATCACTCATTTAGTGAGTGCTTGAGTTTAAGAAGGAATGAAAACTTAGGTGCTGTTAATAACAACTGGGCAAACCTCTTCTAGCATAACTGCCACTGTATCTGGGGAGAGAGGGGAAAGTTTGTTGTAGAACAACTACTCCAGATCTGCCTCACAGGAAAGTATCAGCCTTGCTATAAAAGCAATCACTGTCATCAGATCTGAGATTGAGCTGGCCTCTGAAAAGACATGCTGTTGAAAATTAAGTGTGGAATTTGTAAATGATGAAGTTGAATTATTTACCTTCTTAGTTCATCAGCTCTGCAAAAATATTCTCTTCTAGTAACCTAGCAACAAACACCCTGGGCACAATTATTTTTTCACAATTTGTAGTTCAGTTGCATTAAAATGCATATCAGTGTCTTCATTTCATGACAGGCATGTAGCAAAAAGCACTGCAAATGGTTGTTTGTCCTGGCAAGGGCTGGATTTGTTTAGTGTCACTCACATTAGTTTTATCTAAGTTCTGAAGCAGAAAGGAAAATATATTCTTGTTTTCAGAACAGTGTTACAAATATTCTCTTCAGTTTTGTTTTTATCATGAGAAGTGACTACTAATCTATTTGGACCTCACCATGGACTGGAAACTTCTGAGTATATATGAAGAGCTCCTGATTTCACAGGCTGAGTCTACAGGTTGCAGAGTGTACAGAGGCTAAAGGAGCTGGAGAAAATGAAAAACTAAGCCAGTTAGGAGGATACACACAAGATAAATATCAGTTTCACCAGTGGCATAAATTATGTTTTCTAAAACAGGAAATTAATGTTCATTAGATGGCAGAAATAAACAACTGGTCCTCTTGAAAAGTCCTCAGATTATATGCAGGGTTTCTGAGTACATCTTGGCAGACATTTTAAATACCTAGGTTATTGTGAAATGAAAAGAAAACACTAATTCTTGTGGATGAAATGTGCAGGACTATCCTCAAAACAACAATATGCTGAGGCCTCTTTAGAGGTTTCTGGTTTTGACTTCAGCTTTATCCGGTTTCAGGCATGCAAGCATGAGTTAATGCTTGCAACCCAGAGGAGTCACTGGGCTTAGGCACTAAATCCTCTGCCTGGGTCCCCAGGTCCTGAGACAGCTTTGCTGTGTGGGATGGCAAATGATCCGTGTTTCTTAGCCATCTTTTGTGCTTTGTGTTACCTTTTTGATCCTCTCAATAGGCTGCTTGGGTCCAGACATCATTCCCTTCATTGCTTTTCAGTTTGATGTGCAAAGAGTAAAATGCAAATTCCTGTCTGCATTGCCTGGGTTGCTTAACAGTTTAAGGTGCTTGGAGCTGGGGGGATGGTGAGGGAAAAGCCCCGGAACCATCACTACCCTGATGCTGTGACCCTTGGCTTGATGAAAACCAAGCTGTGTGCTTTGGCAAAATGGTCCTTGGTATCCTAAAGCTATGGGTTTAGCACTGTCACAGAGCGTAGCTTTAATCCTTAGTCCACTTCAGACTCCTTGGCCAAGATTATGCCTTACTCAGCCTCCCTAATCTGCATGTGTTTTAGCTAGCTGAGGTGCTTAAGAGTATTGTAGTCTCCCTCTGCAGTCAGCATGGGGAGGCAGGCACCTGCAGGAGGTGATTCAGCTCTTACCTGGGCTGAGTCACCCTCTCTTGCCAGGGCTTGGCTCTCCATTGCCTCTGGGAGACCCAGGGGAGGAGAGCACGCCTGGCTTCCCTTTTAAAGAAGGCTCTGTGTCCCTTGTCCTACCCTGCTTCCTATCTGTGAGATGGAAACAAAGACCATGAGCAGAGAGGGACGTTTATTTGCCAGCAACTCTGAAATGTAGAAATTAAAAACTTAAAATATACACATTGGCCAAACTACTAACTTGCCTTTCAATATGTAAGAATTCACGGTAGATGAACGTCATCGCCTACAGAGGTAGCATCCATCCCTGTTTTCCCATTCCCTTGTGCAGCAAGAAATGAATAGGTGTAACTTCAGGTACATCCACTGCTTTGGCCACATCACAAGTCTCAGCTCTCCACTTTCTTACTGATTGATTTTAGTGCCCAAATAACGATTCCCCCCACTCCCGGGGGGGACCTGTTTATCTGACAATTCAGACAGAAAGCCTGAGTCTCACTTTTGTGCCTACAGCCAAATGCACAGCTTTGGGTGGGAGCTGCTGGGGGTACTCACGCAAATCCAGCGGCGGAAGCTGGATTGTGTGTGCAGCAGGAGCTGCCAGTTGAGGGGGAAGCTGTTTGCTGCAGTGCTGCCTGTGTGTCCGAGGAGAGAGGGGCAGCTCCCCCGCCCCCTCTTCCAACGCTTCTGTCTCTAAAATGCAATCTCTACACTGACACTGCTCATCAGAAATCCTGCTCTCCTGCCACTTGATTTCAGGCACGCAGTTAATGCTTCTTCTAGGGAAGATTTGCTTCTATTCCTTTAATTGTGTGCCATTTTCTATCACATTCCAAAGGCCAAAACTTTTCTATTTAGAACAAGAAAAGTGAGCTGTGAGGAGCAGTGATTTAGCAGTAATAGGAATTAAGCTCAGATATTAGCACTAACAGAACTAAGCAGGAATAAGCAGAAAGGGGCAATTATGGATGAGTCTATTACTAGTTATAATTTCATGAGAGCAAGTAACACAGACCTCTCTCACTACACACAAAGGTTTCCTACTGCCCATTCAGCTGCTGAACCTCTCCCTGTTTCGTTATTCTGTTTACTCCTGTCTGTCCCCTGGATTGACCTCACAAATTCTATTTCATTCATATCGATCCTGTATTAATTTTCTATTGTCCTCTCTGTGGCTTTTTTGAATTCCTAGACCACTCTCGTCTCCCTCCTGCTTTGCCATGCATGGTGCTTAGCTATGGATTTGCCTTTCCAGAAAATACCCTCCTCTCCTCCTTCCCCCTCCCCCTTTTAAAGTTTCAGATTTCCCTTCCTGGCAGCCAGCGAGGGGCTGCACACGAGGCACTGCCCATTGGGTCTGCTCCACAACCACAAGACCTCATTCACCTCCTGCAAGCTGAGTGGTGTGAAAATAAATCAGCTGAGAGGGAGCTGGTTGGGAGTTGCCAAACATGGGGATGTATGGTGAAACCAACACACGGGCTGGGTAATGACCAGCAAGGCTCTCAAGGAGTTTGCAATTCTCCCATATATATTCCCTTTGGGACAGCAATGCTGAGTGAGACCTTTCAACAGATTAGCTCTGCCACATTGTTTAAACCAGCTTTGCATGTTCAGCTGAGATGTGCTTAAAGCAAAGTGTTGTGCCTTCCGGCTGGGTCCCAGTTTGGCAGGAGAGTTTTGTTCCTAATACCTAGGATCTGAACAGAGCCATGCTTTGAAGAAAATGTAAGTCCAGACCTGAGCTTGAGCCTATGTCTGAGAACAACTTGATTTTTGTTTTGACCAGATCTGCACATTTGAGGACTGAAGCAAATTAGTCATCTTTCCTTGACCAGGATCTGCCTCCTGCAGCAGCCCATTCTCCAAGTCTTTTCAAGTCACCGCTGTTTGTGCCTGGCTTTGGAGCCCTGACAAGCAAATATTGAAAGTGAATTTAGAAGCAAGTGTCTGAAGTGACTGTGTCGATCCTCAGCTTTGAGTTGCTCCTTGAGGAAGCCAATGGAGCTTTATTGGGGTTCAAGTGTTTGAATGTATGAAGCTGTTTCCAGAACCTGTATCTCCAGTCCTGCCACATAAGGCCATTGTAGTAACTTTGTGGCTTCTGTTTCCAGAGCAGTGTGAAGCCTTTGCTACAGAGGATTTATGTTTCCTTTTGACATTATACAATATTTTCCTTCCAGATTTCAGTGAAGTTCTGCTCCTTCTGAATTGTAAATGCAAAAAAATTACTGTTCAGAATGTTCTCTCTTGAAAAGATGTTTGCTTTTCACAGCTCAAACAGAAAACAGCTCAGTGCATCCAAAAGCTGCCTCACCCTTTGAGCGTGTTCCCAGATCTCAGCCAAGAGCACTACTATGGAATAGCTGTGAGTAGCCGGAAGAGCATTGTGGGGATTGAGATGCAAATGAGCAAAGCAAACAGCCCCCTTCGCTGCAGAGGTTCCCTATCTCCTTCTGCCCCTCACTTCTCAACTGGGGGAGGCTTAACCTGGGCATGGCTCTGCAGCCAGACACACTGCTCTTGCAGCTGGAACCCTGGGCACTGCAGCCACAGCCTCAGGCTTTGCTCATTTAGAGGACTCATCAGCTGGGGTCAGATGAACTGTATCAGCATTATGAAGGCATGGAGGTCAGGAGAGGCTTTCAAAGCCCCTAGGATGCTGTTATTTTTCTGGATCCCCAGAACTATATGCCCCTTCCTTTGCTGAGTAAAAAGGGGGAGAATGAAAGCCAGAGGTAGTAGCCACTGCAAAGAGCACACACTGTTCTGTATCTCAAAAGTTCCCAGTTTTCAGGCAGTTTGAAAAGTTCCCAAGTATAACGTGAGCAGCTGCCTGAGCACTTGTTTACTCTGTCAAATGCAGAGAGTTAGAATATTGCAAAGGAAATCAGATCCACTAAGTTGGGGGCATGCAAAGGGTTGCCCATATAAACACACTGAGGAATAAAGCAGCACGGTGTTTTCTCTGGGTGCTTTTCTTTCCAGTATGAGGGAAGGAAGCAAAACATTCTAACAACTCCTGCTTCTAAAGGAATAATCAATGCACTGAGCTCTAAAGCCAGTGGTGTCACTGCACATGGCCAGGAGAATAAGGCATTTTGCATTATTGTGTGTTGTCATCACTTTGCTCAGTGTTGTCCCCACATGCTAATTACATATTTACACACATTGCATCATTTGATGTAATTACTGTAATTATGGTGATACTTTATAATCAACAGAGCAGGACCTGTAATTTACCAAAAAAAAACCCCAAACCCAAACCCTGAAATAAAAAGGTAACTCCATAAATGGAATGGGACACACTGTAAGGAGTTTCTCTTCTGTGCAGATGCAGGCAGGAAGCACACGGCTGGGGTACTCTGCTTTAGCCAGACAGCAGCAGAGCACTTTGCAAGGTGTTTTAAGAGGTACTAACAAAGGTAACACCAAACTGAGAACAGGGTGGCAATGTTTTATGCTCATCCATGAACTCTCACCTAGAAAAATCTGTGTAGTGCCTCCTTTAACAAAGCTGCGTGACAGACACTTGAGAGAACAACAGGAGACTGAGAAACTCAGTGATCTGGAAATATTTTAACCCCTCTCCTATCTGCGGATATCAAACTCAACTCCCTTGTTGCTTCTCTGAAAGAACTATGTGCTGCCTGGCATATCAGAGCACAGTCTGTGTGCAGCTGGATCCTCTCACCCCCATCCTCACATCTACCTGGATCCTCTCATCCACAACCCCACACCTAGGGGATTTTTCCCCCTTTTTTCTTGGCCCAGGTGGTTTGGGCTGATTCACACCCCGCACTTCCCTCACACCCTGGAAGGCATTTCTTTGCCTCTAGTTTCTTGCAGAAGGCTCTCTGCCACCAAGGGTTAGGTGTCCAAAGTCAACTATGGGATAAGAGGGACTTTAAACAAGAAAAGGAGTTATCCAGAGAGGTCATTAAGCCATTTACAAACAAGAACAAGTCCCAAGTGCTTCCTGGTAAGTGGAGACACAAGAAGGTTCCATTGAAATTGTCAACCTCCATCCATTCAGGAACCATGCCCTAGCAGAGATCCTGCTGTGGGCAGAGAGGAACCTCCTGCAGCAAGGGGCACTGCTGGAACCTACCTTGCCCGAGGACAGGCAGAGGGGCACTGCAGGCACCCCACTTTGATTGAGGAGAGGCAGAGGGGCACTGCTGGCACCTCACCTTTCCCCCGCAGACACAGTCACTGCTGGCACCTTGCCTTGCCTGGGGACAGGCAGAGGGGCACTGCTGGCACCTCACCTTGCCCAGGGACATGGTCACTGCTGGCACCTTGCCTTGCCTGGGGACAGGCAGAGAGGGTCAACTTTCCTGGTGACTTTCCCGGCTAGACGAAACACTTAGCTCTCACTGGGCTCTCTGGGCTTCACCCTTTCCCCGCACATCCCCGGCGGGGCCAGGTACAGCCGGAGGGGGATCACGCCCCAGGCTAGGAAAGCTGCAAGTGGCCGGAGAGGCCGCGGCAGTCCCCGTACCGGCCGTGCCGGACTGTGCCCGCGGGGTAGCAGCTGATCCCAATCCGGTGCCGCGTTTTGCTCGCGCAGCAAGTGCTGTCCCGCCGCGGGCGGGGGGTGGAGGCAAGGAGGGAGGAGTCGGCTCGTTGCGAGTGGCTCGGGGAGGCAGGGCTCTTCCCCGCCCCTCAGCTGGGAGCCCGCTGCGAGCTGGTGCAAACTTCAGAGCCGAGCCGGAGCGGCGCAGCGCTGAGCTGGGAATGGGGTAGCTGCTCCGCCCTGTTGCTTTTCTCACCATGTAGACGAGCCCCCGGGCATCGCTCCGCGCCGCCTGCACCGTGTTCTTACCGGGGGGGACCATGCGGAGCGCCCCGGCCGCCGGGCTCTTGCCGCTGCTCCTGGGGCTGCGGCTGCTGCTGGGCGGCGGTGCCGCCGCTCAGTACTCCAGCGACCTGTGCAACTGGAAGGGGAGGTGAGGCGAGACCCTGCCGGGATGGGGACGGGGACGGAGGGAGCGGGAGCTGCTGCATGCATCCCCGCCCCGTCTGGGGAAAAGTTGGTACCGAAAACAAAAGAGAGAGCTCTCCCGAGGCGCAAGGCGCTGCGATGCCCGGCCGGGGCTCGGGGGCGACTCAAGGCGGAGAGCCGGGGCTGCGGGGCGGCTTTGCCTCCCTTCCCCGCGGGGAGCCGGCTGCTCTAGGCGGGCTGGCCGGCCACGAAAAGGAGCGGGGGAGGGATGGAGGAGCCAGAGCGGGCTGGGCTCCACGCTGCCCGGCAGCACTGCGCGATGAGCTGGGGACGAGGAGGAGGAGGACGGTACTGTGTCCGCCGCGGAGAAGTTTCTGCCCGCGACCATCTTCCCGCGGCCCCCAGTGCTCCGCGGAGACCGCGACTGGGCACTCCGCGGGGCTGGGGAGGCTCCGGCCGTGCCGTGCCGCGCTCGGGGCTCCTCCGGGTATCGCCTCCAGGTATCGCCCCCGGGCTTCTCCCGCCCGCTGGGACTGGTCCCGGGGTACGGTGCACCTGTGGAGCGCTCTTGCCGCAGCGAGGGTGACATCCCCTTCCCGGGTCTGGGTGCCCTACTCTGCCCGTCCCGACATCCGCAGCCCCTGCTGCCGCTCCTGGCTCCCGGGAAGTTATCCTGCACTTTGTCCCGCGGAGATGGGGATGATGATGAATGAGCCTTGGGAGCAGGGGCTGGCACAGCAGCCTCCCTCCTGATTTATTCTCATTGCACCCATTGTGAAACCTCTCCACTTCTCAAGTGTTTATCTCCCAAATTATCTTTGCTTTAATTGCTCTTAATAAGTTTAAGGTCTGTGGTTGGGTCTGTGACCTCCAGTGTTCCTAGGTTTAACAAAGCCACTCTGCTAACAAGCTAAGTGCTGCTGGGTCAGCCTTTTGGTACTGGGAGAATAAAAGTTTTGACTCGTAATATTCTGCTCAAATCTGACTTTCTTTGAAATAAAAGTTTGGCCAGCTTGTACCAGTAGGGAATTTTGGAGTAGGGAGGTTTCAAAGCAGAGAAACAGCTGGATTGACTTCAACATAAGAATTTCTTCTCTGTTACTATTCGAAACATTCAGATTTTTGGTATTTACTTCTTTCTGAACTTTTCTTGACTCTTGACAATTGATGCATAGTTAATCATAGTGAATCTACTTGAAGGTGAGTCTGTTTGATAAGGACCAAACCTATTAGTTCTGTGGTAAACTCCTAACATTTTGCTTTACCAACTGTCCCCTTTCCTTCTGGCTGTGTGTCCTTGCTTGGACCTTACCTCATGGAACCACAGCATGCTTTTTTGAAAGAATGATGACAAACCCCTGTAATCCTGTCCTGTTTGGTTCTTATTTTTGTCCTCTTTCCTTAAAGCAAGCAGTGACCACCTGTGTCACCTGAGCAGGGCTGGAGTAAGCGATGCCTTGAGTATAAACTAAGGGGGTGATGCTTGGCAGAGGGGGGAAGTGAAATATCACTTCCTGTAACTGAGTTTGGGGTGAACTAGTGATGCAAGCTTGGACTCACTTGCCTGTTGTTGCTCTGGTGAGCTGAAGTGGTGACAGCTTTGTGAGGATGCTGTTGGAGGCACAGGGAAGGAGGAGCTCCTTTCTTGCACATGCAGTTCAGTCTGGGTGTTTTCACTTGTGTGAGAGAGCCCTGAAATCAAGGTGGACAGGAGTCTTGGGAGGGGTTAGTGTAAACCAGGCCAGCTGTGGCCTTACTGGTAGCAAACAGGTGCCATCAGAAATGCTGGCAGTCTCAAGGCCATTAAATATCATCTGCTTTGTCCTAAAAATGACTAGCCTCTAAGAAAAAAAGGTAATTTAATGTACTGGTAAATACAATTTAATTAAATATTTCAGTGTGGATGCTAATAGCTATAGTGGTCTGAAAGGATTTTATGTGGAATATGATGTTTTTACCTTAACTGTTTGAAAAATGTATGAACTTGAATGCCAAAATGTAGTCTTCATTCCCCCAGTGAAGTTCTAGGCTGTCTTGTGCTATCAGATTTGAGTCTAGTCATCTACAGTAAACCTGAAGATGTTTTCACACCTTTATATACATGTCTGTGTTAAAAGCAGCAATCTTAGAAGCAGAATATTCTACATATGATTTTTCCCCCCCCATTAACTTGTGGAGAAGTGGCAAACATGTATCCTTGAATAGTATGAAGTGCTTCACTTGGAGTTTCCTATAGACATCTCTCACTCTTCCAGGGAAATGTGGTGCAATGCATGGCTTGACACCTGCAATTTAAGTGCACTCAATAGGCCATAACAGCCTCTTAATAAGTCACTTGGCAGAGAGCTTCCAGGAAAGCTTTGTCCAGAAGCAAGCAGAACCTTCCCTATGGTGTGTGTCTAGTTATTACTCTTACTGTAACTTCAGATTTTCCTATGGCTATGACCTCTAGACACTGGGCAGAAGTGCTTCAATGACACACTGAGAATATGCTGGTCTGGAATTTTTGACTGTAGGAGCAAGGATTCAGCTCTGAGGTAGCTGCTGACATCCATTCACCTTGCCCTCTGCACTGGTGGATGCTCTGAGGAAGTCTTGATGCTCTCAAGGTTGTCACTTCAATTAAAACCTCCAAGTTAAGAGCAACAGTTCCCTGTGTTGACTGAGGGGTGCTGGGAGGACATGGGTACTTTTAGGGCTCTTCAGAGCCTCTGTAATAGAATAAATAAACACCTAAAGTAGATGGTGTGACTGCTCCTCCTGCTCCCTTTTCCTTTCAATAACACCTGTTGATTGTTGCAGCACAACAGCTTACTGCAGCAACACCTACTAGATCTCTCAGGGCAGATATAGGGGGATGGCTGAAACCAGAAAGGAGGAAGAGTGAGGAGATAAATGCAGTGATTCAGGATGTCTTCATGGATTGGTATGAGGAAGTAGTACTTGTTGTAGAAGTCCCAATAAACAGCAGACATTGGAGAGGGAGGAGGGATGGCTCATGCATCACTGTAACCATGAAACAACTCCCCTGTCTCCTTGTCATATACTTGAAAAAACAAACCTGTAATGAGCTGGGGTGGGGGGTGGTGTATAAAAAAGGCTCCTGTACCTCCCTTATTTTGTGGACATGGTGTGTCTGATGACTGGCTAGTGAGAGCTAAACAAGACATTAAACAATCTCTCAATGTGGTGACATGTCCTTTTGACAGAAAGCCAAGCAACAGGTTTTACTGGATGATGGTGCTTGCTGTTTGGTAATGTGAGCATGTATTTTGAAATCTGCTTAACTTTTGAGTCATCTTTTATTATAAGGCTTAAATGTGTACAGGTACTTGTGCTTGAGGTCTCTGTCTAATGGCATCACTCTTGCCTGTGGGATATAATTGCTTTTCAAAAGATAATTTCAGAGTCCAGGCTGGTTTTTGTTTGAGTCTTTGAACAAAATGAAGGTTATGGCTTTTTCCTCTGGCCACTGCCTCAGTGGTGTTGGGATCACTTGCAACAGCAGTTTCACTGGAGTCCAGAGGTTTGCCCCTGGTGTCTTCCTTCTGCTTAAGCACTCAGGCTTCAAAATGGAATTTGCCAGTGCAAGTCCTGCCAAACCTCTGCAGCTTGTTTTGATGTCTTGAGTAGGAGCAAGAGATGTGTGAGGGTAGGGCTTTTTCCCCCTTTGCTGAGGGATAAGCTTTACACTCTTTACTTTTACTTCCTCACTGCTTGCACATAAACAGACTTCTGTGTTTTCTGTTGAGTGGCATAATGTGCATACTGTGGTGAAAATAGATTTTTGTGGACCAGATGTGGATTTACAGTCAACTTGAAATATCCCATTGCAAGTTAAGTTTCCTGAATGTGTTAAGTACTACTGAATTGGAGGGCAAGAGACTAAAGGTCGAAAACTTGTCCCCTCTTTTCTCCTCCTCTGTGTTCTTGATGTGGCTTTCAAGATCATTGAAAAGCACATGTTTGCAGGCACTATTGTTATTAAATATGACTTTTTTTTCCTGAGCTTCCTCATGTAACCTCTATCAAGTGGGTCACACTGACACTCTCAGTAATGAGTCACGTCAACAGTAAATGCAAACCAGATGGGATTTTTTCCCTCTTCTTTTTACACATGGCTTCTTGTTACTTTCTAAATGCTGACTCGAATTTAAACCCTCTTCAGCACATGAGTATATTTTTGGGGTGAGGAACTGTGTATTTAGAGGTTTCTGTTGAGAAACCAAAATTTGATATCATTACTTGCATTGTACTAAATATGTTTTTTGCCACAGATTTCCTCTGTAACCTCAGAGGAGTCACTTAATCCTTTGGAATTATTTTTTTTCCCTTTCTTGGTTCATCTGCATGCAATTGGGAATGTTAAGAAGCTTCTCTAAAGCAGACCCATGAGCTGCATTGAAGAGTCCCATTTTGGGTGGTGCTCTACAGGCACAGAATGAGAAATGCCTGCATTTGGGAGCTAGGTGTGCAAAGTGTAGGAGTTGCATCAAGCTTGATGGTGAAATGATTTGCTCATACTCATCTGAGAGGTTTGGGACAGGAGAGGGACCAAAGGATTTTTGCCTAATGGCCCAAATACTGCAACCAATAAACAAGGCTTCCCACAAGTCTTTCTTTTAACTGGAGTGCCTGCAGCATGCAGTGTCAGATTAGTGCTTGGAGTCACTCTAGGTAAAGAACCTGTAGGGTTGGTCCAGCATTAGTGGCAGGCAGCAAGGTTGTTTAGGGCTGTCCTCAGTTTAGGCTGTGGCAAGCAAGTCATGGGGATTTATTAGTCATCCTGCTTAATCACAGCAGTTTGCTCTCCTTTCACTAGCAGCTGCTCTCCTATCCTATCTCTGTGATCACCAGCTCTTGAAATGGCTGTTGGGGTGTTAATTTTTGGCCATGGTGCTAGGTAAGGACACAGGACTGGTGGTGAGCCTGTGCCTCAGCAACTGGCCATGTTGTCTCTTTGCTGAACACTCATAGCTGTGTCTGCTCATAGCCCACGGGAGCTGGGCAGTAAAATAAAACACTAAACTTAAGCCTTGTTTTGGGGAGAAATGGGGAAACAAAGCAAGCAGCACAGCTCAATGCTTCCCCAGCTGTGGCTGGGGAGTGTTGTGGCTTTTCTCCCTACTTCCCAGTTTGGAGATGAGTGCTGCCCAGCTGGGGCAGAGAGTATCAATAGCACCCAGAGCATCTCCATGCTCCAGTTTACAGGGTGACTTTGGCATCCCTCCCAGTTTCAGATCCATTGGGAATATAGACTTGGAAGGTGAACAAAGCACTCAGAAAAAGGTGGAGTGTGATCTGGGAAGCTGGAGAAGGTGCTGGTGTAAGCCACCAGGAAGGGAGCTGAAGCGTACGTGTTCCACTTAGTATGCTCCAAGTCATTTGCCACAGCTCAGCTGATGGGCAGTAACTGAGGCTGTAGTAATTTAATTGCTTTTGATCATGTGCTTCTATCCTATTTAATTTTGAACTAAATTACTAGTGGCTTGACATTTTCTTTTGGGAGAGGATTTAAAATTGTCCCATGATATTAAGGTCTTGCAAGAGACAAGCACTTCTGACCCCTGCTGAGCTGGAGGGGCTTATACTCAGTACTGTGAGAGGCTTCCTGCATTTGTTGATGTGGGTCGTTGGAGGTTTGAGGTTAGGACAGTCACATTACCAGCTCTGTCATTTCTCTAACTTTCTCTTCCTTTCTTCCCCCAGTGGCTTAACTCACGAGTCTCACAAGAAGGATGTTGAACAGGTCTACCTCCGCTGTTCTGAAGGCTCCATAGAGTGGATGTATCCCACAGGAGCCCTCATCGTCAACCTGAGACCCAACACTTCACCTGTCTCTTACAAACATTTGACTGTTTGCATCAAGCCCTTCAAGGACTCTGCAGGAGCAAATATTTATTTGGAAAAAACTGGAGAACTGAAACTCTTGGTGCGAGATGGAGATCGTAGCCCCAGCAGAGTGTATTGCTTTGGCTATGACCAGGGAGGGCTCTTTGTGGAGGCCACTCCTCAGCAGGACATTAGCAGGAAGATCACAGGCTTCCAGTATGAGCTGATGAGCAAGGGGATGGCATCTGATTTGCACACAGTTTCTGGTGAGTTCTGGGATGTTGGTCATGTTTCCACGTGCTGTGTTGGATGCGTAACAGATGGCAGAGAGAGGGATGGGGTCTGGATTTATGTGCTTTTAAGGACATTTAGCCTCTTGGGGAAGGTTTGAGGGGTTTTTCCTGTTTGGTGGTGGTGGTTTTTTTGGAAGCTGGTAGCATAGGCTGAATGCCAGATGATTTGTTAAGGGCTGCATAGTGAACAATTCTCCCCTTACAGGTGTGGGGAGTCACAGGAACTCTCTTTACCCTGCAGTGAACTCCAGGGTGACCTGGGATTCTGAGCCATGCTGTAGCAGTTTTCTAACTACCTTTTTACTCAGTTTTTAACACCCTGCTGCATGTTTTGAATAATAAACATTTAAACAAGGAAGAACTCCTTTTCCATGTCTTTTTCCCCTCTGAAACCACTGCTACTTGCTGACCTAATTATGTCTTTTTGTTTTTTACCCAAGGAAAATGGTGTGTTCCTTCCTCAGCTCTGTTCCACTCTCTTGAGCACTGCTGTGCCATGACAGAGCTCTCCAACACCACGACAATACTTTCACAGTTGTCTTTTCTCTCAACCATTGTGAAGAGAAAAATTTTCTAGGGAGGAATTTTAGGCCAACCAAAAACTTGTAGGAAGGAGGATTGGACAAAATGGAAGAGCTGTAAGGTCTGATATAACTAGCATTTGGGAACAATAGCTCTAGGTGTCACCTAATTGTGCTAATTTGAGAAGAAGAAAAACTGGCATTTGTGGAGGATAACAAAGGTGAAAGGGGAAATTCTCTTTGGATAGCTGGTATCTAGTCATCCATCTCTTCCATTCAAAATTGCCTCTAGCTTTTATCCCTGAAACCAAGGAGGGGCTTTTCCAGAACAGCCTGAGGAATAGCAGCTCTAGGGTAGTTGGTCCCAAATGACTTAGAGAGGTTTCAAGCTTGAGATATTTTAAGTGAGGAGCCCATGGTGGTAACCAGACTTCTCTTGTGGAGTGGTGGGGAGGGAAAGCAGCCTGCAGCAGGGGAGAAGAGTCCTCACAGCACACTTGAGCTGACTTGGCCCAGGGTAACACCCAGTGTCAAGTGAGCCCAGAATGCTGTGTGTAGGCTGCCTCGATTCTGTGGCAGTGCTGCCATATGCTTTGCCTGAGCTGCTACTTGGTAAGCAGTGGTGTGGTTAATTAAAGTGCAGCTGTATCTTCCAGGCATTGCAGCCCTTCTCCTTTTTTGAGATAAGTGATTGCAGAACTTGAGTCTCATTCTCTGCCCTCCCCTGGCTCCCTTTCACACCAGGGCTCTGGGTGTTTGTGTAGTTGTGTATAGAAGCTTCTTGGAGTGAGAGGAGCAGTTGTGAGCTCAGCTGGCTGAGGGCTAATGCAGTAACCCCAGGAGCTGGCAGATGGCGTGTTTGCCATTGAAACAAAAATCTAGGCACACAAACATTCACATATTAATTTCCTTTCTTTACCCTTGCATACCCATGTCTGCAACCTGCACCTTAGTGTCAATTCTGCATTTTAAGGAGGTTTCTCTGCTTCTGCACTTCACAAGTGCTGTGAAAGAGGTCGAGTGTCTGCTGCAGAGCTGTTTTCAAGCAAGATCATTTCTGCAGAGATGAATGTGCTGTGCAGAATGCTAGCTATGCAGTAAAATTCCATTGCAGAAGACATTCTATACATTGTTTAATTAGTTATGTGGAGAATGTTCCCAGATTCAGTGCTGCTTTCTTTGACAGGCTGTGAGGATGGAAACACAGGCAGGCTAGTGAGCAGTCACTTCAGCTTCTGAAGAAAAGTCCTATATTTTCCCCCTCTCCTCCCAAAAAGAGTTGAACTTGCCTTTGCATATAGTAAAATAATATGCAAGAAACACTGCTTATCACTGCTGGGTTTAATTTGCACATAGATATGGTATCACCCAATCTTTGCTAAAATCAGAGGACTCACTGCTGGCACACTTGACATCACAAGCTTGGCACTATCTGCTGTGGTTTTAGATCTAAGTGTTCTTTGTTCCACATAAGATCATGGAGATTTTTAAAGCTGATGGGAGTTGTCTTCAGAAGCTTTTAGAAGTCCAGCTGAGGACTCATTCCCCTTCCAGCCTTCTTCTTTGACAGGCATATTCAATCACTTGTTCTGTGCTGTGTTTTCAGCTGTAATAGACACTGGCTGAATTTCAGTGCTGTCCTGTAGAACAGTGTGGTAGGCTATCTGTTTCATGCTCCAACTGTCTTGTTTGGACAGAAGAAGCTCTTCTTCCTCAGCTGATCCTTCAGGGCAACCTAAGGATCTCTATTGTATGTGAAATTATTTTTCTTGCCTTTTTTGGGGGGTCCTCAGACTTTGTAGAGAGGCAGTGTGGGGTGAGAACATGATGAAAATGTCCTACGTGACTCTTTCCACTACTTCGATGAGCACTTCTATTCTCCTACAAATACTGCATGCCTGGGGAAACTGCCAAAGAGCTGCCTTCTGAGGCTTCTATAGAGCAATATTTTTGGGACTCTCTACAGTTTGTGGACCTCCTTTCTTCTGGAGCTGCTTCTGGTTTTTCTGTGAAACCTCCAAATAAAAGCCCTTTACTGAGCTGTTGGTTTGGAGAGGAAGTTTACAGTCAATTGCCTGAAATCACTGGAGGCTGCTTCACCAGAGAGGAGGCTCAAGCCAGAGGCAAGCACTGACCTTAAAGGAGCTGAAACTGGATTTAAAGTTCTGCATTTCTCTCCAAACATATTTCTGTCCCTTGGTGACAAAGGTGACTTCCAGTGCTTTGGCTGGAAAAAGGAGCCTGCTCCTGTCTTAGCTGTAGTTTGCTGGAGTTCAGCAGAACGTGTGAGGAGATGACTAAGCTGTGAGATGCTGGTGCAGATGGGGGCTGAGATGTGCTGGCAGAGCTAGGCAGAGGAAGGTCATGCACTTGCTTAGTGTTGCAGCACTTCATCTGGGGAAGGACAAGGCACAAATACTGCATGATTTCCTTAGGAGTGTGGAGCAGGGGAGATGACTGTCATAAAAGAGACCCAGGTGTGGGGCTCAGGAATCCAGCCCTTCCCTTGTGCAATAACTACTTGCTAACAGCTTCTCTCCACTTTCCCTAAATGCTGTGTTTGTTTCCTGATGATAATTATTGGACTCTGCCCTTGAGTTTATTCTCTCTTCCTAACCTAGCATCTCAGCTCTGATTAAAGAGCATAAGTCATCTCTTTAATGCTTTAATGACCTGTTGTGTCCTCAGAGTCCTGACATTGCAGGGTGCATCAACAAATCAACAATGCTTGGCAGGGTGCCTGTGGTTTAATTAGAAAACCTCAAGTTTTATTAGTTTACAATCATTCTTTCCCACTTCATCAGAGTCTAGCAAATAATTCAGTAGAAAATATACAGAGTTTCTGAATTGGCCTGTGTCTTTTCCTGGGAAGGCTGAATGACACCCTGCAACCTTGTAATTTTCCAGATTTTGGGGGTTTAACTCTTTTCTTAGCTCTGAGTCTGTGTTGTTGCATTCTCCTAAGACTTCCCTAACTGTAGGAAGTCTTTGTGGTGTACTGATTCAGATGGCTGAAGTTTGGTATGGGAGAGCTTTTACTACACTAGTAACAAGCAAAAAAAGCACATTTATAGAGACTGGTAGGTCTTCCAGCTTGAAAGAGGAGTGAAGACAAGGATGCTGCAGTGCTTGTCCCTGTTTTATGTGAGGAGTCCTTAAAGTGTCACCTTAATGATTCAGACATCTGGGTGGGTGTGTTCTCTTGATACCCAAAGTGATAAGCAACTGAAAGTGATTTGGATTTCAGATCAGGTTTTGGAGTAGACCTCTATAGATTTCCTATCCACACTGATGGTCCATTAACTTCAGCTCATGCTTGCCTTAAGGCTCTGAGGCCTTAATGTTTGCCCAACTGGAGAAGTGAGGCACTGTGACATTTTGGCCTGAGGCCATTTGAGAAGCAGCAGAACTTGTTTTAGCTGTTCAATTCTGATGTTTCTAACCTTTTCTGCTTGTGCTGGAAGAGAACACTCTGGGTCTCTGCTCTACTGGCAAGTGGATGGAGGTTTTGGCCAAAGTGTTGCTTGGCTGTGTAATTGGTAGAGGTTCTCTGAAGGTGATGACCCCCATGAGCTTCTCAGCTCTAGTGGAGTGTGTGCCTGCTCTAGCTCTGTCTTGGACTGCAGCAAGCTGCTAGGGTTAAATTTCTGTGAGAAGCATGAAGGACCCTTGGGAGTAATTTGCTTTATAAGTTTTTCAGCTTCTGCTCAACTAGCCTGAAACAAGAATCTGTAGGCTTGACCAAATGTTTTGGAGAGGAAGGTCAGTCCTCTTCCTCCTTTCCCCCAAACAACCTCTAGCTTGTTACCTGAAGGCTGTTTCAGGAGTGTCACAGCTCTGGATCTAGCTTTCTGTAAGCTGTGTAATTTGCTTTTCCCATTGCCCACTCAAGGGGATGTTTGTAAGGTGATTGTTAAGAGTTCAGGAGGTAAATTGAAAGCCCTTTCATGACCCACCTGCTTTTGTGTAATAAAGAAGTCAAACTTTAACAAAAATCTCCCTTTATCTTGATGGCATCTACTGGCTTAGTGCAGGGCCTGGTAACTGTTTTATACCTTTTCTTTTTAATGCTGGGTACTTGGTTGAGAATGTTAGTGACAGGAGGTGCAGCACTGCAGTGGGTGTCTGAAGAACAGGACAAGACTGGAAAAATCCAGTGAACTAGTTAAGAACAGTATTCAGCTGTTTCCTGTGTGCAGTTAATTCACTGGCCTGAGAAAACAGATTGGAAATGAAGAAAGCTCATAAATATATATTTGGGCTGTGCCAGTGTTTCTGCTAACAAATGGCTTTTCGAAGCAGCCCTCTTAACTCTTGATCTTTAATGGAGATTGGGTTTGGCAGAGGTGGGGCAGCAACCTGCCACAGCTCTGCAGTTATTCTCCCAGAGCACTGGCATCAGTGCGGCTCCTAGGCTCCTAACCTCAGGATTTCCTCTGCTCCCAAATATCCCTTCCCCCCCTCTTTCTTGGAGGCTGAGTGCACTGCTAATGCTGAAGCAGCAGCTGAACTGGTGTATTTTCACTTGTCAAAGAGGAAACACTCTTGCTTTTTGTCCCAGCAGCTGATGGGCAGGGAGCTGTGGCTGCTGTGCCCAGACTCTGCCAAGGTGTTTGCAGTATGGAAATGGCATTCTCTCCCAACTGTGCTCCTCACCCCTATGAGCAGAAGAGGTGATGGAAAGAGGCACTTGGCACACTTGAATTGGAAGTCCCCACAACCTTTGTGCTTAGCACAGGTTCTGCTTGAGTCATTGTGACCATCTGAGATGCTGGCACCTGGCTGTGTGCTGGGAGCTGTGTGCTGGCAGTGCTCTGTGTTCCACTACACCCCAGGACATAAAAAAGTGCCTTGCTTTGGCTTTTTTTCCCTCTAGTTTTCTGCACACAACAAAACTCTCACACCTCTTGGGTGTATGTTGGGGGGGGGAAAAAAAGGCAAACCTGAGTGTGATCTGGTTTGATTTGCCCAGAAGACATTTGCTCTTCTGCTCCTCCCATCAGGATTTGCTGCTGAAATGCAGAATGAGAGCAAAGCAAAGCTGAGGAATCTTGAGTCTAAGTACACCTTGTCAGAGTGGCATGCAAGAGTGCAGCCCAAGGTTTGCTCTTGCTTTAGATGCTTTCTCTCTCTCCAAAAGGTCAGCAGCAAGTTTTAAGAGAAAACCACCACAAAACAGCATTTAATGAGTTGTTCAAAATGATTTGCCCCATAAGGGCCTCTTTTGACACTCCTGCTTTGGGATGTATTGTTTTCTGAACAGTTTATGTGCTCCCCCTCCTTGCAGGGAGGTCTAGGGTAGGAACCTTCATGCCTTTTGCCATAGTAAACAATGATACAAAGCTAGACACAAAGTCATGTTTTAGAGTGAGCAGCATTCCCTAACCCCTGTACCTGTTTGAAAAAGCATGATTTAAGCTAGTTTTTGAGAGCTGGGTGTCATGGGTTAGCATCTAAATTGGTCAGGATGGCTGCTATGTAACAGAGCCTGCAGTGGATTTAATTTTGAGGAGCTAGAAACCTGCTCTAATTATTTGCTGCTGAAAGTGGTCAGAGTTGCACTGAACAATTGTCTGGGGGAAGAGTTTTGTAACAAAGTTTCTGGATTTCTTCCTGTGTGAAATGATTTCAGAGCTCAGTCCTGATGCTTGGGGAATGCACATGCTCTCACATGTTCCTACACTGAGCAAGGGTGACAGTTTTGGGATCTGAGCCCCAATAAGGTAAAAAATGTTGAACTGAGAAGTCTTCACCTAAAAACAAAAACCCCACATTGGAGGGATGCCCTAATTTAATCTCTCCTTTCTCTCAAGAAAATGAGTTTGGCAGCATTCTCCTCTGGCCCTGCTTGTCCTTTGATGTTGTCAGGACACTGGCTGGCTTTGCAGTGGCAGAGGAGGTGACAATGGAGCTGCAGTGATAAATACACAGCTGCAGGGGAGAAAGGGGGAAGAAAATAGCTGATTTTTGCTAGAGCAGCCACGGATCCGTTAGCTTCTTTCTCAACTCAGTGGGCAGTCAAACCCAATAAGCAGTCAGGTGTATTGTCTGGGCAGCTGGGGCTCTGCTTTCCTCTGACCTTTACATGCTGCTGAGGAGAGTCCCACCAACAGATCTGCAATCCAGCCCAGTTGCTTGGCAGTCTTTAATAATGCTCTCTGCTTGCTCTGCAAAAACTGTTTAGTTTGCTAATTCCTGAGGCTGTAGTTAAAGGAGGGATGGGAGGGTGGGGGAAGCACATTCCTCTTCCCACCTCCCACCTTCCCTGAGGAATAAGACACTTACTCAAACATAGGCCTGATTTTTCCTGTATTAGGGCTTTGATTCACAGGACAGAAAATCTCTTTTACCTCAGTCTGCTGTAGAAGACAGAAAATACACACTGTAATATTGCACGGGTACTTGGAAGCTACCCTGGGCCCAAAGCTGTGGTGAATTAGAGCTTAACACTGGTTCAGAAAAGCTGCTGCCATATGACCCACAGCTTTGGTCCAGCAGTGACTTCTGCTGATGGTTCACATCTGTGGAAGGATGTTTTTGGCATGGGTTGTCTGGGCATAGAATCCTAGAATGGTTTGGGTTGGAAGGGACCTCTGGAGCTCATCTAGTCCAACCCCCCTGCAGTGGGCAGGGACATCCCCAACTAGAGCAGCTTGCCCAGAGCCCTGGCAAGCCTCACCTGCAATGCCTCCAGGGATGGGAACTCAACCACCTCCCTGGGCAACCTGGGCCAGTGTTCCACCACCCTCCTGGGGAGGAACTTCTCCCTAATGTCCAGTTTAAATCTACTCCTCTCCAATTTCAAACCATTGCCCCTTGTCCTTTCCCTCCAGCCCTTTGCAAACAGGCCCTCTGCAGCCTGCTTGGAAGTTCCCTTTAGGTACTGGAAAGCATCTCCTCAGGTGTCTTCCTGCACTGCTCTGACTCCCAGATGGGCTGTGGGCACTGACTCTGGTGTGTGCCCATGGCCTTTCTGGGTGAAAGCTGTGCTGCTGGGAGACTGGGAGTGATGGTTAGTGCTGGGATCTGCCCATGGAGCCTGGCTTGGCTCTCCAGTGCCATAACCCCTGCTGGGTCATTCCTCTTTGTGCAGGAAAAGAAAAAAGACCAAGCTTATGTAGAACAGGTGAATAATCTTAATACGGCACAGAGATGTGTGCTGTTAAGCAAGAAAAGGTTTAAAGCTTTCCTGTTACACATGCAAAACCTTCAGTAACTTTTTGGGGGTTAACTGAACAGTGTTAGACCATTGAAGATCTCACTGCATGATATGTAGTCCTTCCCCACTCCTCCTGAAGAACAGGCTGATCAATTAAACATGGGTTTAGAATGAAAACTGGCCTTGTTCCTCCAGAGCTATCCATACATAACAAAAAGAATTTGATTTCTAGAAACAAGAAGTAGGACTTGTGCATGTAGCACATATGCTACTCTCTTTTTCTTTCTCTTTTCTTTCTCTTGCCTTTTTTTCCCCTTCTTTTCCCTTTCTTTCCCTGTTTTTTTTTTCTGTCTCCCTTTTTTTCCTCTCTCCCTAAGACTCACTAAATCTTTGTTCTGTCATTACTCCACTCTCAGGGTTTATCTTTAACCAACCACTTGTTACTTAATTCTATTCCCCTGCTCCATAGGAGGCATTAATGGCCCAGACCAAAGAGGAGGGTGGTGGGAATGGAGGGAAGGGCTTTGCATTCCTGGCAGCTTTCCAGCCTGGTAGTAGGTGCTGGCTCCAGCCTCACCCCTAGTCCTGGCAGGAGGAGAAGGAAGCTCTGGCACCAGATCCATGCTCCTGATGGCACAGCTTCTCCAGGGCACCAGAGGGAGAACCACCTTCCTTGTCCATTTTCTGCCTTGCAAGCTCTGCATGAGATCTCTGAGTGTTTGGAGAGCTGTCAGAGACAAAACCAAGCAAGGCATCAGAACTCTGTGTATAACTTGATGTTGGCCTAGATCTGATTAGTGTGTGCTTTTACAAGGCTTTGGAAGGACATTTTCTTTAGAAGAAAAAAGTCTTCAGAGCAAATCTGAGAAGGGGATGAGCCAAGCCATAAATCTTTGTGGGTTTTGAGTCAGCAGAAGTATTTGGTGTGGTCCTGTGGAGGTGTGATGCTACAGCTGCCTGTGCTGGCAGGTTCTCTGGAGGTCCTGCCCTGACCCTTCCTCAGCTGCAAGGCCAGAGTAGAGCAGAGATGTCTCTCAATGTCCAGAAAGCACCTCTGGCTTCCAGCAACTCGTCCATCCTTGTGCTTTGCTCAGGGCTTCCCATTCCTCATCCCACTTTGGCAGCAGCAGTAGGCTTGAGGAAGGAAAGAGGTATTTTCTGTGAGATAAACAAATAGATAGGGGTTTTTATGGCTTTATAATGGTGTCTTGTGCACATACAGCAGGAGAAATTCCCAGCAATTACTTCGCTGCCTGCTTTTCTCTTTGATTGCAGTTAGGAAGGGGGAGGAATAAGGCAAAGCATTGGCAGGTAATTATAACTGCTGCTTACACAGAAACTGGACAGTATTGCTGCAGAGACACTTTGTGTTTCCTGAGCTCTCTGTGTTCCACTGCAGGGCAGACAGGAGGAATTTAACTGAAAATCTGATCTAAGTAGTAGGGCTTTTTGGGCATGTTACATTGCAGTCTTGACTGTAGCTGAGGATTTGCACAGGGCTGGTGATGCAGTGGGTAAGTGTAGGAGCTCAGCTGGTTGTTGGCACTGATCCTGTCACTGATCACAGTATCCCAGTATGTCAGGGGTTGGCAGGGCCCTAGAAAGATCATCTAGTGCAACCCCCCTGCCAGAGCAGGAGCACCTAGACCAGCTCACACAGCAATGTGTCCAGGCAGCTCTGCAATGGCTCCAGACAAGGAGACTCCACAGCCTCCTGGGCAGCCTGGGCCAGTGCTCTGGCACCCTCACTGCAAACAAGTTTCTCCTCGTGTTAATACTAAACCTCCTGTGGTCCAGCTTGCTCCCATTCCCTCTTGTCCTACCATTGGATGCCATGGAGCAGAGCCTTGCTCTCTCCTCCTCACACTCACCTGCCCACCCAAGCACCAAGGTTTGCCATGGCAGTGTAGGAGCCCAAAGGCAAGCACTGCTCTTTGAACACTGCCCTGGGATTGAGAGGGTACAGATGGAGATTGGGCTGTGCCTCTTGGCCACGTACAGCAGGAGAGGAGTCAGGGAAGGGAGGGGGATGGTAGTGAGGACAGGCATTGTGCTTTCCTGATGAAGCAGCACACAGCCCAGAGGACATGGGGCAGGAAGTGTCTCAAAGATATGACACTTCTCATCATGTCTCTTGGGCTGATGTGTCTGCTCCTGGAGGTGGGGTTTAATAATTTCTGATGCTGCTGGAGTAAAAACTGCTCTCTGGTTTTTTCTTTCCTCTCTCTCTTTTTTTTTTTAAACAGATGACTATTTGTGTTTCTAGCTGACCTTTCAGCTCATTTGTTAGAATGGGTGCTGCATCTTGGAACAGCAAAAAGGCCTTGACTCTGCAATCCCAGAGGATCCTTATGTGCTCTGTAGCTGCTGAGCCAAGTTTCTTTTTGAAAGCTGTTGCAAATGGAGCTTGCCTTGTACCAAATCTCTTCCTCACACTGTTTACATAAACAGTCTTCTTTGGTACTTAAAGGCTTTAATACCCTCTTGGAAGACATTGCTGTCAAAAGATAAATTTCTGGTTTCTGGTCTCATGGTCTCAGAACACAAAGGTCATCACATCTCTAATGGTGAGGGTTATAATATGCTTTTTTTATCCTTCCTTTGCAGGAAGGAAGTGGTATTAACTCAATTCTCTTGGCACAAGCCATGCCACAGCATGTGAAAGTCTGCATTTCATTAAACTTATTTGCAGGTTTAAATTGTTCTTGGCCAGTCTTTGTGTTTTCCAGCTTACTTCTGGAAACTTGTACATGTGTCCAGGTTGAACTGAATGTTAGAAATGAGCTGGGGCAAGGAGCTGCAGTTGATTCTTTTCTGAAGAGGTAAAATCATCAATATCCCTGTTTCACATAGAGAAGTCAGGGCAGAAAGTCCATTGCAGCATCATGATTTTGGTCCAACTGCTGAATCACCATCTTCTCCTGTACCAAATCTTGGCTGGGTTTTGGCTGTAGAAGAAAGGAGTCTTTGAGTTGTGTGTCTTTGCTTGTGCTCCTTGTTCTGAGCTGCCTTTTCTGCTCAGCACAGGGGCTCAGATCAACTTCCTAGCAAATATGGAGATGAATTCTTCTCCCTTCAGAAAAGCACTAAACTCTCTCAGTGCATTATTCGTAGCATTAGCCTTCTATTCACCAAAGCAGCACAATCCCTTTGGATCCCATGTCTGAGGCTTACTGAGCCAAAGGGCTGGGAGCAGCATAAGTCCAGCTCCTGTGTTTGTTTCCTGGCCTGGCCTTTTCCTACTGACACACTGGAAAAAGTAGTGTTGCTTGCCTGTAATCCTACCCCATCCAAAGACAGGAAAACCTTGTCAAACAAAGGAGTGATGAGAGAGCTCCTCTGTGTGTTGTGACTGGGTGTCAGTGACTTCCAGCCCAGCTGTGGAGATGCTCTGTGTCATCTGGCCATGTTTTCCCTCTCAGTGTGGCTGCAGGTATTGTGTTGGATGCAGCTTTGCTGGCCTCAGCTCCCAGCTAGCATGTTCCTTTTCAGGCTGAGATGCAGTGAGGTGCAGATGCATTGATGTAGTTTAGATGGTGCTTGGGTGTGGGAGATGTCAATGTTTTGTGGTTGAATGTTATTTGACTTTGTCAGGAAGAGCTTTCTGAGGGGTGAGGAAGGCTGAAGGTGTATCTAGAAAGGAGATGACTGGTCAAAGCCTGGTAAACCAGGGAGTTGGTCAAATTCTTGCCCACCTCCACTGCAAAGCAGCAGGTCCTTCTGTTGGAGGTATGCTTGTTTCATGGCAGAAGTGCTGCCTCTTCAGAGAGGAAGCTAAGGCATACTTAGGAAGAAATAATTACAAGGATTTTTTTCTACTTTTTAAGTAGTTAAAGCTGGATCAGGGCAAGGATTTTTTTTTCTTCTGGGTCCTATGGTGTTCCCTTAAACTGTTGTCTCCCAGCTCAGTCACTGATCCAGTTATCAGTTGAGACATAGTGATTTCTGCTTAGACTCAGAGAGATGGCTGAGAAATGCACCATCACTGGAGAAACCACATCTCCCTTTTTGTAACCTGCTCTGGGAAGTCTGTGCTCTCTGTTTCCAGGAAGGAGACTCATCCTCTGATGCCCTTTCCAGCATAGCTGCAATTACAGAGCTACCAGCAAGAGTTTGAAGGGTGTGGGTGGGTTTTTTTCTGTTCCCTATGAACTAATGCTGATGTCAGGCTGAGAGCTTTCATCCAGGAGGCAGGTCTGCTGTGGCCCCACGCTGGTATGACTTGAGGTGCTGCAATATGGGCTGGCTTGGCTTAAATCAGCCTGGTCTGCAACAAGATCCATTTGAATGTCTTCTGCTGAGCATGCAAGAGAAAAGACTACTTGTTTTACTAAAAAGATTTAAACCTAGAACTAACAGACAATACTGCTCCAGCCCTGCCTGGGTCTCCTCAGTAGCTTTTGATGCTTAGAAGGTCTAATTGCTCTTCAAAGAATTATTCAGAAATACTGACGTGTGGGTAATATATGCCATGGAAACTTGTAGTGCAGATGAGCCAGCTCTGTGTTTCCCTCCCCCACCATCCACACCTCTACCACACCACACACGTGCACAGGGTGCTGCATGAAACCAAAGGGTATTCCTCAGCACAGTGGTTTTCTGCAATTACTTGGTGTTCAACATTTTCACTTCTGCTTAAAGGGTGTCTCTTTTCCTGTGTGTGCTGCTGGAGCACTGGCATGTTCAGCAGAGCCTACCCACACAGGCAGGGTGGATGGAGAAGGTCTTTTGTGTTCTCTAAGTGGAGCTTTGGGACAGTTTGTAGAGAGCTGCAGCTTGGTTCACCTTCTCTTATTGACAGTTGTGAGGTTGTGGAGCATGTTGAGAAAATTCAGGACAAAGGAGACTTCTTACCTGTGGGTTGGAAGCTGTCTGTGGGGTAAGATAAGGTCAGTCAGACCCATGAGTGGCTGTTGAAACACGAGTGTTTCAAAAGCTCAAAGCCATTCATGTAGTTTCTGTGATGCTGGCAGCCAGTGCCAGCCCATCTCAGTGTGGACATGTCCTGCAGGGAGCTGCCAGCCTAGGCCCTGCCAGTGACCCCATCTGCTAGGGGCACAGGACAGGAGGGTTGTGTGCAAATGTTGCAAGCCAAAGAAGGAAGGACTGGGGTTGTGTGTATGTGCTGAGGATGGCAACACCTACCCACAGCTCTGGAGGTAGAGGAGACTCATGCTAAGTTGCAGCACTGCAGATGCAATGAAATTCATCCCCAATATTGGAGGAGATCCTTTCTAGATAACTCTCAGGTGCTAGCTGAGCTGGTAACCTTCTGGAGCTCCTGGCATCTCCTTGGGGCCAGGGCACATCCCTCAATCTCCCTGAGCATTTGTGCCTCCCTGCGGAGAGGACCAGCAGCATGTTTGACAAAGCTGTTGGCCAACAAGTGCACTCTATTGTTAGCATTGCCATGTCCTCCTCAGTAACATCAGGTTCAGAGGGCAAATCGCTCAAAGCAGCTGGGACATGACTGCTGGCTTGTGAGGAATGATGTAATTACATCTCCCTCTGTGGGGAGGTGAATAGAGAGGCCTTTGGAGACACTGGACTGGGGGTGTGCTGCCTCAGGTTACTTCAGGTCAGGATACTGTCAAAATCCATCAAAGGTATTCCCAGGAGAGTCGGCAGCCGACGTGCACAATGCAGGCTTTATGCCACCAGCAGCAGAGCTGAGTTATAGGCATCTGGGCTTTAGAGGGCTTCAATAAAACATTGCTGTTCTCTCCTTTTCTTTTTATTCCCCCTTCCTCTGGTGCTGTATGAATTAAAGCTCTTTGGCTTATTGAGTTTAGAGGAATTAGCGCAGCTGACGCTGATGATGTTGTTGTTGCAAGTTCATAGACTTGCTGTTGGATGTGAGAACCTGGGCAGCCCTCAGAAGATCCCCAGGGAGTCAGGCATCCAGCAGCATCACTGTCTGCTTTAGGAACCAGGCCCATTGCCCCAGAAAATGAACAGCTTCCCCTGCTGGGCTTGTATTGCTTTTCTTTTCCTAGTTAGAAGGATGCTTCCTATTTGAGCCTGAGGGCTGTGTGTGTGGTGGTGACCCACTGATGGAGGAAAGCTCCTGCCACCTGATCCTGAGCAAGTGAGTGCTGAGCTGCAGCTAAAGTCACTAGCTTGCAGCAAAAACACACAGATTCCTTAATGGTTGTGATTCAGAAGAAAGTGTAAGCACTGCCTCCTCCTCCTAAGGATTTTATGTCCTTTATGAGGCTGTATAGGAATGAAGCTTTGATTGTAGCGAGTGAATGTTATTTGCTTTTTAATGGTCCATTTACCTCAGCAGTAATCCTTCACATCTTGCTTTCCATCTGTGCTTGCATACCTTGGTTTTGCCACTTGCAAGATATATTTGATACTCTGTGAATGCAGATGTGGGAGTTCTTCCACGGAAGAGGGTTTCTGTTCTTCATAGATCTGCTATTGCAGTGATGGGTGGTGGCAAATGGCTCTTAATAAAGCTTGTGTGCCACCAGACTGCTGGGAGTCAGCGTGGATCTGAAGGAGGTTTTAGGTAATGATCTAGTGTGAGCAATACTGAGCCCTTTTAATTTCCTTTTGCATTTAAAAAGGGTGCAGGATTTTGCCTAGAGTCCACAATTAAAGTGATTTGGTTCTGTGTCTACGTGGAGATCTGTTTGCTTGATTTATTCTAGTGTCAGTCTATTAAAATAGAAGGAACCACTTTTAAAGTGTTTTGGTTTTCATCTTCAGTGCTGCTGCTGGTGTTGTTCTCCTTTTGGGAACAAAAAGGGCTTAGTCATTTTGGGTTTTTTTCAACTTTTGATGGGATTGGATGAACTACAGAGATGTCTAGTCTAAACCAAGGCTGTTTTCACTCAGACTTAAAAAGGCTGAGATGCCTTTTTATTATTAGACCTTTGCAGAACAAAATATCTGAACTCCAGCTGTGGATTTTGAGGGTGTCCATCATCTGGGTTTTGGTTTAGAGCTTCTGTCCATGTGAAACTCTGTAGGATTCATGCAAGTTTGCATGTTGCCTCTATTTGGCTGATCTAAGTCAGGTCCTGATGTGGGCAGAGGGAGGCTGGGGAAGAGAAGAGGGGCATTTGCCCTGTATTAAATTGGTAGGTGCCATGAATAAAACAACCCCAGAGTAGGATGTTAGGTGACTATTTTGTATGTGAGATGAAATGTGGATATTTGGTCTATCCACTTCTCAAAATCTCTTGAGTCTAAAAATTAAAGTATCTTTAGATTGACTTTATTATAGTACTCCAGTTAGAGAGCTGAAATGGTACCTGGGGAAAAGATAAAGGACGACTTGTTTCTAAAGGCCTGGAGTTCTGACTAAATACAAATGCCTGATTGATCCAGATGCTTTAACAAAACTATTTTGCCTATTCCTTGTCTCCTCTTTGGGAGCCTTTTAACCTTGAATTATTCCTTCAAATATCCCTGCCTAGAAATGTGCATTTTGCATTCTTTCCAATCCTATTAAACAGCATGTTACACTGGGTATTAATCATCTGACTGGAGCAAATCTGGTGGATTTGGTTCAATAATCCTTCTTTCTGGATCACTGCCCTTCTGGGACCTTGGAAAAAGAGGAGATTTGCAGTGTCTTACGTCAGGGAATGGTTTGTGCCATCTAGCAGAGGAAGGCTAATGGCTGAGCGCTGTAGGCACCAGCTACGCCTTGCTTAAAGCTGCTGTGCAGTGCAGGGCAGAAACTTCTCCAGGAAGTCAGCAGGAAGGCTGTGAATACTTGGGCATCTGGTAACTAAGTGTTTTCAGATGTTGAGGTTCAAAACCTAAGTTTTTTTGGGAGTGGGGAGAATTGGGGTGGCTCCAGCTTGGGGGTTTGATCGTGGATGGTGTGATGAAATAAGCTGTAGCTCCATGCTTTGCCTCATAGCCACAGTGAGCCCTGCTTTGCTGCAGCCTTTGCCTGTGCTAACCCGGGCAGAGCAGCATCCTTGATGGGTTTCATTCTTCTGACTGATGTGTAAGTGCTGCTTCAAGATGATGACATCAAGTGAAAGATGTGGGCTCTGATCCTTGGGCCACCAGTGAACAGACTTAATTAACATGGCTGGGCAGGGCAGACCTGAATAGTAAGCAAATTCCTGAACTCAACAGGGTATTATAGAAACATCTGTACTGCAACTACAGTACCTTCTCCTCAGAAGGAGCTGGCTGAGTACAAAGAGGAGCCGCATTCTTGCATTGATTAGATTAGTGCAGATATCCAAATGTTTCCAGCAGTACAGGAAATGGTCTTTGTGCTGCTTGAGCTCAAGCAGATACTGGCTCGAGTTTCCGCTTTGCCTCGATGCTCTGCAACACATGTGCTAGGGTTTTTTTCCTCCCCTCTTTGCCTCCCCCACTCTGTAACCTCCTGGATCTTTGATGTGGTGATAGACTAAATGGCTTGTGAAATAGCCCAACAACACTGGATAGAAATAGTAAGAAAGAAGCTTTGCCATCTGAGTTGAAAAGGCAGATGATCTTCAAAGCCTTCTGGAGAGCTTTGCCTTCAGAGCAGAGCTGGCTGCAGATGCACCCAGTATCCAAACATATTTTGCATAAGTGCAGTGAGTGTGTGGGGTGTTTGGTAGATAATAGATCCCAGCAGGAGTGCTAAAGAGATCCATACTGATACTTTAAGTGCAAACATTTCATGGGGGCTATGGTTAGCCTCCATTTCTTGTGATGTTATTGAGGCCTGACAGGTCTCTGGAGCACTCCGTGTCATGTGCATGTGTCTGTGTGTCCTGGCTTTTGTTAATTTAAATATTAGTTTATTTATCTACTACCAACCAGTCTAATTCTGCCCCTTTCTCTCCAGCTCCCTGCCGACCTTGCAGTGACACAGAGGTCCTCTTGGCTGTCTGCACTAGTGATTTTGGTGAGTTGTTGCTTCCTCACTCCCTTCTTGCCTGGGTGACTCTCTTGGATGGAACATCCATAAGCACTGATAGACACCTACTTACTTCCACCAGCAGTAAATGGGTCCAAAAGGGCTGGGAGCATGGGAGAGGGTGGAGGACATAGAATCCTAGAATGGTTAGGGTTGGAAGGGACCTCTGGAGCTCATCTAGTCCAACCCCCCTGCAGTGGGCAGGGACATCCCCAACTAGAGCAGCTTGCCCAGAGCCCTGGCAAGCCTCACCTGCAATGCCTCCAGGGATGGCAACTCAACCACCTTCCTGGGCAACCTGGGCCAGTGTTCCACCACCCTCGTGGGGAGGAACTTCTTTCCAATATCCAGTTTAAATCTACTCTTCTCCAATTTAAAACCATTGCCCCTTGTCCTTTCNCAGGACCTCAAAACAGTGTCCCCAGCTGGCACTTCCCCAGGATGGACAGAGAATAACCCAGCAACCACAATGGAAGCACAAGTTCAAAGACTTGGGTGCATCTAGGAGAGCTGCCCTCAACTGGGCTGTTGACAAAGGACCAGAAGTTTCAATAATCCTCTGTGCTTCCCTTTTTAAAGGAGAAATTGTTATTAGCTGGTGTATTTAAGGGCTGAACAACAGAAAGCACCTTGTCAGGGAGCATGAAGTATGTATTTTGTTGTCAGAACTCTTGGTCATGACTGGTGCTATCTTTCTAATACAATTATTTTTGCCTTTACATTTCATGTGCAGGTGCCCTTTGGGCAGGTTACAAGTATGAACTGTAACAAATCCCAGTATATGCTGGAGATTACTGTTATGACCTTCACTCAAAAAAGAATAAACCTAAACTAGGGCTGCATGGGGCCGAGTTTGGACCTGGTTCTTTCAGAGGGGTTTTGGGTAACTTCCTTGTGTTGTTGTTCTCTCTCCAGTGATCAGAGGCTCCATTCAAGACGTAACAAATGAGGCAGAGGAGCAAGAATCCATCATTCATGTTGGAGTCAACAAACTGTACAGGCAGAAGAGCAAAGTCTTTCAGCTGACAGGGGAGAGTGGAAACTGGCGAGGACAAATCAAGACCTTGCTGGAGTGTGGGGTGAAACCAGGAGATGGAGACTTCCTTTTCACGGGACGCATGCACTTTGGGGAGGCCAGGTTAGGCTGTGCCCCTCGCTTTAAAGACTTCCAAAGGATGTACAAAGAGGCAAAAGACAAAGGGCTAAACCCATGTGAAATTGGCCCAGATTGAAATCCTCTGGTTGGCTGAAGATGGCTTTTAACATTTGGCTGGGACTGTTTCCTGGCTGTGGTGAAAACTCTGAACAAAAACTCTGAAGTGAGAGCATGGACAGATCTGGAGTGCAGGCTGAGACCCTTACAGCCTGCCATGCTGTTGGACTGATGGAAGATCCAGAGGTACGAGCTCAGAAGGCTGCCAAGCAAGCAAGGCTGGATTTTTAACCAATCTTGTCCTTATGAATTAAGTTATTATATTTTCTAGTGACTTTCTTAGAAAAAACAAACAAACCAACCCCCTCCCATGTCTTAATAAAAAACCCCAAATGAAAGCCAAGATGCCTTTGTATCATTTGAATACTAATGTTTTCAATGTCTTAAGTTGATGTAGCATTTGGTATGGCATATTCTGTATAAATGGCCAAGGATGTGATAGAGCACAGTGAAACATCTTAACAATGATGCTTTGTAAAAAGCTTGGTGTACAATTCAAAGTTGTTTCTTATGACAGAAATTTATGGAGCCAAACTCTTCTGTGCCTGTTCTTTTTTATTTGAAGAATGTACAATTGCCTCCTGCAATTTTTTGTCCAGGCTGGCAAATTCTTACCATTCCAGAGAAATAAAGATCCCTGGATTTGACTCATGCTGTTTAAAATCTTTTTTTTTTCCCCCCTTTTCTCTGTGAGGCTGATCTCAGCTAGCCCAGATGTGCTCATAGATCACTTCTGGGCTGCTCACGTATTTTGTGGCTGCTCTGAGCAGAAGCAGAGTTCCAGGGAGGCACTGGGAACCACAATGTTTTTCAGAGGGGAAGTGGGAGCTATTTTGGGAGATTTTTCAGACACGTGTCCAGGCAAGGCTGTAAGTGTTCTTCTCCCTGATGCCTCTGAGTTTATTTTGGGAATGGCTCCAAGGAGCAGGCTGCCCCGTTGTGTTTAGCTTGAAGCTTGTAGTTGTTGTGGCTGGTGGCTCGCTGTGAGGCAGACGTTCCTGTCTGCTGCCATGTCCCAGGGGACAGGAGCAGGACACCTGGTGAAAATGAAGTGGTTTCATAAGGGTGAAACACTTGTGCAGCCAGTGTCCTATGGGAGGTACTGGAACTCTTTTGTCTTGTTCAGCCCCACCATTGCCCATCACCTGCAGTGCATCACTTCAATAATACCTTCACAAGGATTTTTAACCTCTTGCCCATGTTTATTCTTCAGTGCTTGCTACTGCTCCAACTTTTATTTTAGGCCATAAGGTTCCTTAAATAAAAAGTTTCCACTTAGTGACTTTTTACTTTATCCCTCATACCTCCTTCATGAAATTGTTGCTTCTGAGGCTGAGGGAGAGTATGTGGAGCAACTTGGATGTTGGTCTCCTTGGGCTGATGGAGGAAGTTCTAAGAGAGAAGGGACAGAGATGTCCCACAAGACTTATTGAGGGTTACAAAACCACAGGGTTGTACCAAAATATTGGCTTGAAGTGGGACTAAAATCCCTCTGAAACTATTTCAGTTGCCTTCTCTCAGCAAGTCATTCTGTGGGCTTGTTGGAGAAGATGAGTTTCTTTTAGCTTAGCTAAGATGATCCTGAGAGGTTCCATGAGACTGACTGCTTCTGTAAAGACCTCTAAACCTTATTTAGAACCTGTTTATGTGCTACTTGGCCTTGCTTGTAAGCAAAGCACCAAATCCAGCATCCTATTCTGCACAGGTCAAAGTTCCCCCTGTCCTACTTGGAGGTTTAAGAGAAGTGGGCCAGGACTGGTGGAGGACAGAAATGGTTCACTCCTTGTCTTCAGCCTGCTCTAGTCCTGTGACATTGCTTCCACTTCCAGGGATCTCAACCAGCCTTTTGCAGGCTTCCAAAAATGAATCTGTATTTTGGCACTGTGATAACCCATGAGTACATCTAAGGGGCATTTCAGAAGCCCTGTACCTAACCTCTCCTCTCATGTTGTGTTTCATGAGCTTTTTCCAGCATGGAGTGGCAGGATGAGGAGGGGAGAACATGTTCCTGGAATTGTTTTCAGCTTGCCCACTCTCCTCTTGCTCTGGCAGGCTGTGGGAGCGAGGGGAAGAGGCCAGTGTTTGTGAGGGCACTGCTAGCAGAACACAAACAGGGAGGCTTTGGCCCTGCAGTTCCAGCCAGCTTTGGCTGCAGTTTGAATTTTATGGCTGTTTAAATTGTTTGTAGACTGTTGGATTTTATTTTTTTAAGTACCCTTTGAAGTACACCTGGAGCCAAGTACTGAATTGGTGCCTTTCTTTAACAGTGCCTTGTTTGCCTACTCAGGGACAGGGCTGTGCTTGGCCCATTCCAAACTCAGCAGAGTTGCTTTCCCTCAGGAAGCTGCCTGTGTCCTGTGAGCTCCCTGTAAGTTCTTGGCAGGAGAGGAGATAGTGCCCTGCTGGTTTTTGCTCTGCCTTAGCTCCTCCATGCCCTGCAAGTTGGCATGTAGAAGGCTCTGGAGTTGCTACATGTCCATCACACTGATGGTGCTTGCACGCCTGCAATTAGAGCATCTGAAAGAGTGGCTGGATGAGCAACAACTTTGCTCAGAACCCAGTTCTGTAATCAAAGTGGCATGAAGATCTTGCTCTGCAACTTTTTCTACCCCTACCACCCCTACCCCTTGTCTGTGTCTTGAGCCTTGCTCACTGCAGCCTCAGAGGCTGGCTGGTGGGCATCATCCCCAGCAAGCCATCAGTAACTTCAGGAGTCACTCCTGCCCATGGCTATGCTGCTATTTCTCTCAAGAGCTATGTCTTTGTGCAGCAGGAGGTTAATGGAGGGATCCCACCCACTACCCTAAAATCCAGTTCCCAAATGCTCACCCTCAAGTCTTTGAAACCTGATTACAGCTTGACCTATCTGGCAGCACAGCCAAGGATAGACAGGATGGATTAAAAATCGACTGCCTCCCCTTTCTAATGAGAAGCAAATGACAAATGGTGCAGCACTGTGTGAGGCCATGCTCATTGCCACTTAATGACAAATCCTGGCTGAAGGTGACTCAGGACAGAGGTGGAGCAGGTGCTTGCAAAGCATTGCTTGCTGCAGCTCTCTCAAGATGAAGGGCTCCCTCCTGATACCTAGTTAACATAATAGAATTCCTCTTAAAAGCTACAAACTGGCTTATCTGTCCCTAAGAAAGCAGAACTAATGAACTGGACTTGGCTCCATTAGAGCCCCGTTCAGCTGGTCAATGTTATCCATAAATAGGCACAAGGCATCTGCTGTGTTTTTGCATCTGAACTCTGGTGTGTGGTTTGGGTTGTTAGTGAAAACACTTTCCATAGTAACTCTGTGCTTCTCTGATTTTTCCATAAAGCATCAGTAATGAGCCCACTGCTGAGCTAAGTCATCTCCTAGGTAAGAGCCATGCAGAGCTTGCTGTGGTGACAAATAGGCAGGTTGAGAAACTTGTGTAGGTGTCTGCACAGATCTGTTTGAGGTCTGTCAGATGCTGCCTGCTTGCCTGGGGGCAAATTTGTCCTCTTTCATCCTGTGGAGAGACAGGATCATCTCTTCTCCAAACACCACAACCTGGGGTGGAGGGGAGTGAGCTCACCATTTGCCTACAGCCAGACCAGAGGATCTGGATGAAAGCTCCTGCTGGCTTCCTGCTCAGGAGGATCAGACCATTCTTCTCCAAGCTCTGCTGACACTCTTTGACTCCTGCATGTGAGCCAGGGCCATGCTGCAGGGAGGTGTGTGCCTGCCCTGCTGGGTGATGTGCCACCCCAGCCTCAGGCCAGCTGGCTAGTAAGATCAGAGACATCTGTGGGCAGCTCTTCATCAAGCTCTTTTTGGTTGCTCCCACCTTCTCCCAGCTCTGCTGTCCCACTCCTGCTGGTGATCCCAGTTTACATGCTGGGAAGCATCAGATGTTGCTTTAGCACCAACCCACTGCTGCTCTCTTCTCCTGACAAGGGAGAAGCACCTTATCACCAGCATGGCTCAGCCTGTGCTCTGCAGGGGAAGGAACAGCCCTGTTATATCTGCTGTGTCAGGGCACATTGTGATCTGTGCCACAGCTTCTCCCTGCTCTAGGGACAACTACAGGCTGTGGGGGAGGACACTGCACCCACACTCAAGCAGAACAGGAGCCAAGCTGTTGGCACCTTGAACATCAGTGTCTTCTTCAGTACAAAGAGAGATCCACTTGGTCCTGTGCAGCTTGAAGTGAGAAAGGGAAAGATGTAATTTGAAGTCAGTCACCCTGGCAAAAGGCAGGAGAGGTGATGTGGCTCTTGCTTCCAGCACCCAGGAGTGTTCTGTGGCTGGGGAGGAGGCTCTGCACCCAAGGGTGTGCCATGGTGCAATACTGCAAGTGTTTCCTGCATACCTTGCCTTTGAAGTGTGATGGGACTTGTAGGAGCTCCAAGCCTGTCCAGCCAATGTGGCACAACACCTCCAGGGGAGATAGGAGCTCTCCTGCTCATCACCAACTTAATTAGATGTTAGTTACTTCTGGAGCTGGAAAAGCTCTTCATGATGTTTGTCAGAGGTGCTGCTTGGATGGTAAATAAGGTTAGCAATACTGGGACCAGCTCTTCCAGGAGAGGTCAAATTGGTTCTTAAGTAAAACAGAAAACTATCAGGAGGCAGATATGTGCAAGTGTCTGAGAGGGGCTGGAGTCAAAACAGAGCCAAAGCACTGTGAAGAAATGCCTTGAGTGCAGTGAGGGAGGAGAAATCAACTTTCTCCTTTCCAGCTTGACAGAAGTGATTCCCCTTTCTGCTGCAGGAGCCAGCCCTGTGTTTCCAGCTAGCTTTGGTCCTCCTTTTAGTGAGGCTCAACCAGCCTTACTCTAGCTGGCTGCAAGTGGGCAGAACCGTGGTCCAGGTGCTGTAACAAAGAAGATGCCTTCTCCAGACAATCCCTTTCTCCTTCACCCTCAGGCTTTGCCTCAGGGCTTCACCAAGGAGAAGTCACCAAGGGACCCTGTGAGCAGCTGTGAGCACTCCCCTCCTCCTCATCCTTGTCCCCCCTTCCTCCTCATCCCCCCTTCCTCCTCCCCTACCCACAGTGAGTTGCTTGGTGGCACTGAAAACAAAAGAGCACTGTGAAGTTCATTTTGGGGTGTCACATCTACCTATCTCAGCATCACCCAAACACCTTAATTTTGCCCCAAGCAGCATTTGGAAGTCTTTGGACAAGAGTGGAGAGAAAATACAGATCAGGGCTATGCATAACTGCTCCCTTGTGTCTCTCCTCAGCAGTTCTCCTGTTGAGGACACCCATGGCAGGCTTGGGAGCATCCCAGCCAGCAGCAGGCACTGGTACCAGTCTGTGGTCACAGCTGAAGCTAGCACCTGGCTGCTCACCTGTGTTGCAATGTGAACAGTGTGTCAGGGAGCTGGGCTGAGGCTGAGCAGCAGTTTCTAAGAGAGGACACTCTTTTAGGCCCTCTGGGATAGGAGCATCCATGGAGATATCCAGCCCTATCTAAATGAAAGCACTGGGGAGAGGGGAAGACAAAAGACAAGGTAATTTTCAGTGATCTCACATAATTTAAAGAAATACCTCTCATATTTCATTCTTCTCCCTGTTCTCCACAAGGGAGGAGGTGCAGAACTTCCAGATAGAAGCTGTGGCTGTTGCCTTTGCATGCACAGGGATTCACAAAGCCTTCAAGGGGCTGAGGCTTTGAAGAGACAGAGAAGCAATTCCTAGGATGGCTGAGCCTGCCTGCTCCNTCTGCTCTGAGGACAGGCTGAGGGAGCTGGGATTGTTCAGCCTGGAGAAGCGAAGGCTTCAGGGGACCTACTAGTGACCTTCCAGTACCTAAAGGGAACTTCCAAGCAGGCTGCAGAGGGCCTGTTTGCAAAGGCCTGCAGTGAAAGGACAAGGGGCAATGGTTTTAAATTGGAGAGGAGTAGATTTAAACTGGACATTAGAAAGAAGTTCCTCCCCACGAGGGTGGTGGAACACTGGCCCAGGTTGCCCAGGGAGGTGGTTGAGTTCCCATCCCTGGAGGCATTGCAGGTGAGGCTTGCCAGGGCTCTGGGCAAGCTGCTCTAGTTGGGGATGCCCCTGGCCACTGCAGGGGGGTTGGACTAGATGAGCTCCAGAGGTCCCTTCCAACCCAAACCATTCTGTGATTCTATTTGAAGCACAGTAACAAGAGCACCCACAGTGAGTGCTGCAGCAGAAGCTGCAGAGCGCTGGCTCAGCTGGAGCCTTCTGATGACATTTGCCTCCATTCCCCAGCTGAGACTGCTGTAGGACACAGGTGCTGGATAACCCAGCTCCCAGCTCTCCTTTGGCCATGCCCTGTGCTCCTGGTAGTGGATGTTGCTGGAAGCTTCTCCAGGTGTGTGGGGTCCCTGCATGGAGTTAACTGGCCCTGAGCTGTGGACAGTGCTGGGCTGCTCTTGTGTTTGAGGGCAAAGCCTCACCCGTGTGCTCTGTGTGTGCAGGCTGAGGCAATGCTGCCAGGGCAGGGATGAGGCTGCCAGGAGTGCTGAGGCAGAGGAGACTCAGCTTGTGGTGGCAGTGCAGCTGACTCAGGGCTTTCTCCCCAGAGCTGGCTGCTGACTCAGCTGCTTTGCCTTTTACTGGCTCCTCTGAAAACCAGGGGCATCTCCTGGGGCTCAGAGGCCAGAGCAGCACAGCATGAATGAGGGGTTGGCTGCTTTGGGGAGAGTCATGTCTTGAGTGTCTTGGGACAGCAGCCAAGAAGCTCAGTAAAAGCTTCAAGGTTGCCTCTGGGTGTACATTTTGCACCCTTAGCAGGGAGCATGTGTTGTCCAGCCTGGGCTGGTCACCAGGGCAAGTGTGTGTTGGAGCAATGCTGCTTCACCTCTCTGGGGCTGAATCAATCAGGGCATGTTCCTCTGGCTGGCACAGTCTCACTGGGGTGTTTCTTCATGGTATTACTCATGCAAATGTCAGGATAAAACTGCTATGGAGGAGGCTGGGTGAGGCTGGATTGAAAACACCCCATGGAGCTCTTGTCTCCTGCTGGGAGCAGGATTGAAAACACCCCATGGAGCTCTTGTCTCCTGCTGGGAGCAGGGCCATGCTGGGCCTGCAGCAGGTGGGATGCCTGAGCTTGGCTCTGTCCTCTGCAGCTAGTGGCCATGTAGATTTAAGAGCTGAGCTGGGATGTGTGGCACATCCTGTGCATGTAACAAGGATCTGCTTGTGCATCTGACCAACTGGAGGGATGTCCCAGTAACAGCAGTACATGGGGTGCTGGCTGAGAGTCCCTGCTCCATCTCCATTGCAGCAGGTCACACCTCTGGGACCCACAGCAGCAGTGTGTGCTGCATGTGTGTGCTGGGGAGCACAGAGCTGGTTCTCCTGCCCCGTGGACCCATCCTTTGGTGTTAGCAAGTTGGATCCCCAAGGTTGAGAGTCCCCTTGGGGCTGCTGCCTCTCCTATGGCTCCCTGAGAGGCCCACTTCAGAAAAGAGGAGGTTTCTTAGCCTGGAGTCTGAGATGATGTGGGACTACACCCTGGCTAGAAGGATGCTGTGACCACAGCAGCTTGGTTGTCAATTCCAGGTTGCCCTGAAAGGTTGATATGTCCTTCTTGATGCTTCCATCAGCTCCCTGGGCTCTTCTGTAGGTGGAAGCCTGGAGCCATGAGGCTGAATCCTGCTTAGTCCTATCATGCCTGTGATAAACATGTTTATCCCACTTGAAATTAGCTAAGGGAGAACAGCTTTGGGCCAAGGTGGAAGCAGAGCCCTGCTGCCACATGCAGTGGTGAGAGCATTTTTGCCCTGCATGGAAAGCTGCTGAAATTCCTTATTAAAACGAGGGAGATGAAGAAGGAGTGGATGAAGCAGTGTGGATGCCACCACCACCTCTGCAGGTGTGGGGCTCTGGGACAGGTGCTCATTCAGGACCATGAGGGGTTACCTCATCATCAACCAGTTTCTCCAGTTCCTTTGAGAAGTACCCAATCCAGTCAGAGTCAGACTGGTTTGTGCAGAGGCTTTGTTTGCCTGGAGGGGACAGCAATAATAATAATAATAATAATTAAACAAAACCAATTCAGTCACTTCAGCCCAGAGTTGTGCTTGTAAAGGCAGAGATGTGGGGGTAGGGTGTGGGGCATCCCCACACTGCTCCTGTGCTGTTGCCGTGCCAGAGCCTGCCTGGAGCTGAATTACACTGTGGAGAGGACAAACAGGGACTGGAACAGGACACAAACACATCTTTCTTTGTGATCTGGGTGGTGGAGTTTCCTGGAGATGTGTCAGTCCTTCACACAAGAGCCCTTCCTTGGATGGGGACAAGCAGCCTGTGCATTGCTGGCTGCTGGGAGGGTGCAATTCAGGCACAGGCACAGGCCAGGGCCAGCTGCCAGCATGGCACGAGGTGGGCATGCCAGGCTCACCTTGCTGCCCAGGAGTTGCCAGTGCAGCAGCCTGAGCCCTGGGCAATGATGAGCCAAGCTTGCCTTGCCCTTGGGCTTTTTTCCTCCTGCCTATTCAGTGCTACCACTCTTCCTTAGGTTATTCTTAGTCTGCTTATTCCAGATAAATCCTATTTGCCTATTGTTGTGCCCCAAAGGCAAAATGACTTTGTATGTTTGTCAGGTTGGAAATAAAATGCTTTCCAACACCTTCCTGCCCACCCCTAAACTCTGCTACCCTGCAGCAGTTTTCCTTAACCCTCCAGGGGCTGTTTTAATCTGTGGCTGCTTTTGGCTATTGACACAGTGCTGAAATTGTGTCTGTGCTGAGGGGACACAGGGACATCCCAGCCCTGAGTGCTGGTGGATACTGCAGAGCTGGGTGTGAGTGGTGGGTTTTGGGCACAGAAGCCCTGGGCTTGTTGGTCTGGCTTAAGCACTGACTAATTTCAGATAGACCATGGAGTTGTGTCCTTGGCTAGGCTTGTCTAGTTCAACTGCACTGAGAGGAGACCAAATGCCTTCTGCTGACTCATGGATGCAAGTGCCTCCTAATGCCATGGCTGTAAACACTGCTCCTGGAGCTGGGAGGATCTAATATGTATATTAATCATGCTTGAGAGACCTTTAAAAGTAGCTAAACCTGAAGCCAAACTTTGGCCTTTACTTCAGTGGGTTTTTTTCCACCATTTCTGGAGACCTTCCGGAGGGATGAGCTCAAGCTGTGAGTCAGGCCAGCCATGTCTGCCCACCTCTGCAGGGCTGGTTTGGCTCACTGCCTTATCTCCCTGGTGACACCACATGCCCTTTGCTTCACCCTTCCTGACACGAGGTCCTCTGTGAGCAGGGAAGGGGCAGTGATGTTAAGCAAGCCCTGTGCAAGCAGCTGGCTTTTGGGGAACTGCTGCAGAGGCAGCAGAAGTGAAGCTGGGTGGAAAAGCCCCTCCAGGCTTGTTGTTGAACTTCCAAAACCAATGTAGCCTTAGCTTAGCATCCAAAATTAAACTACTGTTTCCCTCACAGCCATAGGTATCAGAATGTGTGCCATTTGGACATATCAAGGGAGAAATTTTGCCTGCTGTGTCATTATTTACTGGCTATAGAGATGATCGGTGACTGCCATGGTTCCCAGAGCTGATGGGAGCCAGCCTTGCCTGGCTGCACCTCTGAGTGGGGCAGCACTGCCTGCTGCTGGCTTTTTCGTCGTGGTTTCCCTCCTTGCCCTGTTTGCACACTGGGGTTAGTCTGTCATGGGTGCTCTGGAGCTGCCCTGCCCTGCCTAGGCTCCCCATGGGTGCTTATCCAAAGCCTTTTGGGACTCCCTTTGCCTTGTTTGTCCTGATTTGCAGGACAACTTGGCCATTCCTGGCAGGTGAGGCTGGGCTGGGGATAAGTGCAGCTGAGGTATTTCATTTTTGCTTATGGGTCCCCTGTGGCTCAGGTAACCTGATTCAAATCACAAAGTGCTTTGGTTAGCCCAGAGTGTCTGCACTGAGGATCCTGCAGCCTTTGCACTGTGGGCACCCTTCATGATGGGCTAGGTATGGCCTTGTCCTCGTGTGAGCTGCACCTGCATTTGATATGCCCTGGCTGGAGATTCCTGGATGTGCAGGGGAATTCTCCTAGTTTCCATGGGTTATTGAAAGGGAAAAAAAGGTCAGAAAAATGCAGACTCTCCAACACTTACTCAGAAGTAGGCAGTGAGACAAATGGAGCATGGATGGACAGGGGCATAGGCACACTACTGGCCTGAGAGCATTGCTCTCCACACCCAATCCAATTGACTCCTTCTTGCAGGGACAGCAAGGACCAGCACAGAAGTGCTGGTAGCCCCTGCTTGGTCTGACTTATCATAGAATCCTAGAATCCTAGAATGGTTTGGGTTGGAAGGGACCTCTGGAGCTCATCTAGTCCAACCCCCCTGCAGTGGGCAGGGACATCCCCAACTAGAGCAGCTTGCCCAGAGCCCTGGCAAGCCTCACCTGCAATGCCTCCAGGGATGGGAACTCAACCACCTCCCTGGGCAACCTGGGCCAGTGTTCCACCACCCTTGTGGGGAGCAACTTCTTTCTAATATCCAGTTTAAATCTACTCCTCTCCAATTTCAAACCATTGCCCCTTGTCCTTTCCCTGCAGGCCTTTGCAAACAGGCCCTCTGCAGCCTGCTTGGAAGTTCCCTTTAAGTACTGGAAGGTCACTAGTAGGTCCCCCCGAAGTCCCCTGGGGCTTTAAGCATATTGCCAGTCCATAGTGGCCTGTCTATACTGTCCCTGGGCTGCTGATGCTGCTGGTGGCTGTGGGCAGCTGCAAAAGGCCAGGCTAGTGGAGAGCAGAGCCCACAGCTCCTCAGGGCTGCCTGGGCTGACAATTGCTGTCTGAGGGAGTATGATGGCAGTGACTTGCTGATAGGTGAGCCAGCATGTACCAGAGCCTGATCTTTATCCACCAAACAGCCTGGGCTGTCCCTGTCTGGCCCCTGAGCAGGAGACTTGCCCTGCTCACATCCAGTGGAAAACCTCTCAGAGTAAACCATGCATGCTGCAAACTGTTGCTCTTGTTTAGATGTGAGATTGTTCAGCCTGGAGCTGAGCTCAGTTGCTGGGTTCTGTAGGGTTTAACACACACAAATGCTGCTGAAGAGTTAACGGGAAACAAAGTGTGGAGGAAAATAAAGAAAGACCTTTTGAGGTCTCAGCTGCTCAGAGCAATATTTGGTTTTGGTGACTCTCTGTATCTTAGAGATGGGAATGCAGCAAAACCCTTTCAGTCCAGAGTATACATGGAGCCCTACAAGACTGTGGGCTAATATCAACAAACCTTTTGGAAAGCAGATCCTGTCTGCTCCAGCAAAGCCACAGTGTTATTTTTCTTTCAACAAATGTATTGAGACAATAATAATGCTGTGCAGATTGGTTGTCCCTGGCTTACATGATTTATTAGGAAACAGAAACAATTGCATTTGCTGAAAAAAGAGGAGCTTTGGACATGGTTGTGGCGTGTAGTTGTTGTTTTTTCTTCCTCTTTTTATTTTCTTTTTTCCCCCTTGAATTCCTCATGAACTAAAGAGAAAGGCCACCTAGTCTAGTCCCAGGAGAGGAGTTGCCTCCATGCTTGCTTTGCTTACTGGACCACCAACCATGGCCTTGATGCTTCAATACTTCAGCAGTGGGGAGGAGGGGAGGAGTGAGAGAGAGAGAGAGGTTGGGAGAAGGTGATACAGCCATGGAATAACATTCCCAGGCAGAGAAGCAGAGCAGGTCTGGAGGAGGAGACCTGCAATCTGTTTCTAGCTGTCGGTGACTTGGGGACAAGTTGCTTCCTCTGTCTGAGCCTCCCTTCCCCTCTAGTTATCCTGTTTATTTAGTGCTAAAGATATTGAGCACTGTGCTGCTGGCCATGTGTGTGCTGCACTGGGGTCTTCAGACCAGCTCAGACCTGCAGGTGCAGCCCAAGCACAAGAGCTGATGATGGTTGCATGGTGCACACTGCTGCTCGTGGCTTTTGGCTCCTGCCCTTCAGCTCCAGCAGAGGATGACTTGGCTTTAAAGCATTTTTATTTGTTGCCTCCTCAGCCAGTAAAACTCCTTGGGAAGGGGCAGGCAGGGCAGGCAGTTGGCCCCTGGGTGTTGGTAGCTTTCCCTTTGCCACTCAGCAGTTGCAGAAGCCATGAGCTGTTTGGTTTCAGAGCAGAGCACCATGCTGTTTCTGGTGGGTGCCCCAGAGAGCCCAGTGCTGGCTCCAGCCATGCCCCCTCATCCCCACAGAGCTGTTCCACACTTTCCCATTCTGCCTTTGCCTGGCATAGGCTAGATAAGTTCTTCTGCTGAAAGTCCAGGTCTCCTTGGGACCATGGGTTTGGGATGATTCTCCATCAAGGGACAGTGGGATGCAGTCCTTTCATAGTGTGAGGTTTCCTGACCTCCTCGGTCCTCTGGCTGCCATCCAAAGCTCCAGGGGAGCTCCCAGGGGCCATGTCCTCCCTCCATGCCCAGACACTGTGGCTGCAGGACAGTAATGGCTCAGGCAGGCTGCCCAGTGCTGGCCTGGGAGCTGGGGGAGATCAGCAGCCTTGACAAGAGGCTCTTCCTCTGCCATGAAGGCTATTGATGCAGATGTGGAGGTTCTGCTTGAGATGGGTGTGAGCAGCTCCCCAGAACACCCCATGGAGATGAAGGAGCTCCACTGTGTTTGGGCTGAGCCCAGCCTCACACTGTCACACTTGTACCCACAGCCCCATACATCAATTTTGCTGAGTTTCCTAAAGAGAAGCCCATGCTTTTGGATAATAAAGTGTAAGAGGCTCCCTCACAGGTCAGCAAAGTGTCTCTGATTGCTGTGCTGAGGCAGTGGGGCCAGGTGCTTTGGCAGTGAACTGCCAGCTGAGCGAGTAAGTGATATCATCAGGGTTTACTTTGCCTTCAGAAAGGACTAAACAAGATTTTCTCTGGTTTCCAGCTGACCTCGTGGCTCCCTGTTGATGATGGGAGCAGGCTGTTTAGATTTGAGTTAATGCTGCCCCAACCAGCCCCGAATCAACCTCAAAAACTGGAGATGGATTCAGCAGGTAGAGGGAGGGGAGAAAGATGCATCCACAGCACCCATTATTAAATTGGGAATTGCTGGGAGTCACTTCTGATTCATTTTCCAGCTGAAACACAAGAGTTCTGCATTTGCCTGAAAGGATTAAGTTTGTAAAGCTGCTGCCCTTCTGGCTGGATGTTTTCCTCCAAGGGGTTAGTCAGCCTCAGCTCCTAATTTTAAAGCAGAAAAAAAAAATAAGACCAAGGAGCTGGGGGTGGTTTTCCTTTGTGCTCTTTCTGTTCCATGCCTGGAGTCAGCACAAAAAGGAGTCAGTGCAAATTAGCTATATTTGATTATTGCAGGGGCCTATAGGAGCCTTGGGTAATTGCTGCATTTGGTTCCTTTTCTCTTGGGTTTTGCTGACATTTCAGACAGTAAATGAGCAGTTCCTTCCCTCTACAGATGTTTTCTGTTGGTCATAGCTGGGAAGAGACCTTAGATGCTAAATCCATGTGTTTCATTTGTGGTTTTTCTAGGCTTCTTTAAATCAGTGTGGAGTACAGGGCTTGCTGGGCTCTGGATGCTCCTGCCTTTGGGGCACACAGGGTGGACTGCAGCAGGGCTTCCTTGGAGTAGCTGCCTGGAGTGTAGCCACCCCTCCCCTCCCTGCTAGCATAAAAGAGGAGGTAGAGAAAAAGTGACTCTTGGTGCCTAAACTGCTCCAATGTTTTTTGAACCTTATGTGGCTGTAGGGTGCCAGGTCCCTTTCCTCCCCAGCCCAGCTAAAGCACAGAGCACTGGGACGAGCGCAGCACGCTCAGCCCGGAGAGGCCTCAAGAGGAATGACCTGGACCTGGCTGTAAGCACCCAGCTGGCTCTTCACCCTCAGCCTCTCTCTGTCAGCATTGCAAAGCTGCAGGCACAGGGCCATGTTGTTGAGCTGAAGAGGCTCACAGGTGCACACCATCCTCCCACAGGCAGCTGGGAGCTGGATGGAGCAGGCCTGCAGCCACTGGGCCAGGACTGCTTGTGCTTGTGCTTTCACTTCATTTGCAAGTGTCCAATCCACATCTCTGCTGCCACAGCCTTCACAGTATCCCAGTATCCCAGGATGTCAGGGGTTGGAAGGNCCTGGCCATGCTCCTCTTTACCCCGGGGTCTGAATGTTGTTAGTTAAACACAGGCCAAACTTGTGCTCCAGAATAAAGGAAGGTAAATCCAGCTCTTTGTGCTTGCTCTCAGTGATTTCTCTCTTAATCCAGGCATACAGACATATCTTGAAACAGTACAGGATATTTCTGGGCTCCTAGTCTTTTCCTGAGCTTCTGCAGGCTGAATCCACCAAGCATCCATTGCTAAAGACATGGACAAAGTCTAAGCATCACTTCAATTTTGTGGAGAAACATTATATCAAAATTGTCTACAGGTTTTTCTTGACTCCCCAGAAAAGCTGCATCATCTTCCATGGTGCTCAGCTGAAGATAGAGAAGCAACAAAAAGAAAGCTACAAAGCATGAAATGATCTCTACATAATGAAACACAGGTCTGGATTCCACTGCACCAGAGTACAAAGAGGATAACCCACAAGATCTTAAGATCTTTAAATACTGAAGTTATAAATAAAGCCTAGGTGTTGCTGAACAATCTCCAAGTGATGAGGACTCACTCTGCCTTTGCTTTGGCCTGATGCAAGAGGAATGGAGAGTAGCCATCAGGCTATTGCAGCCTCCCCAGGCTGGCTGCCAAGCTCAGACCTGCTCTGATGCAAAGGTCCTTCCATGAGAAGATAGCAGCCTGCAGAGCCTCAGTGACCCAGGATCATGGGTGGTGTGTAGCTTGGAGACCCTCAGCCAGACCTGAGAGCCCTTAAACCCCAAAACACTCAGTGGGGAGACAAGAAGCCTTTGAAGTTCCCCTAGCCTGCCCAGGCTGCAGAACAGGGTTGTGAACCTTGTCTTTCTCTGTGAGAATGTTGCTTTTACAATTAAAGCCCACGCAAACCCCCAGCCCTCACTGCTGCTTGTGTTCCCCCAGTGAGAGAGCTGACATTTGAGACAGAATGGGAAGTCTAAGAATGTGAGGAATTTGGTGACTCAACACAGAGTTTATTATACCCATCCTACCCCGTAAGCCCATGTAATGTCAAATTGTTTTACAGCATGTGGCACAGTTCTGTGGGTTAATTTATAAGCAAACAATAATTATTCAAATAGGAAGCTTTTTGCTGTGCCTACAGAGACTTGTTATCTGTTTGGCAGCAGGGGATGCTGCAAAGAAATGCACATTTACATTTTCTTTACATTGATGCTCTTTGCTTTTCCTGGAGCAGCTCAATGGTGCATTTACCACCAGAGCTCACTACTGAACTTGACCTGGGAGTGGCAAAATGTTAGGAGAAAAGGAACCCTTTGTGTGGAGATGCCACTGTGCTAGGTCTCACTTTTAGGCTACACACTTGTTAGGAGTTCCTTCAAAGTGATGGATTCTTCTGCAAAAATTTAATGATGGCTGTTAAATCACAGGGTCATGAACTAGTGCATGTGCTGAAAATGGTTTGCCAAGGGACCATGAAGACAAGGCCTTCTGTCAGGAGACTTCCCAAGCAAATTGGATTTTCCACACAGCCATGGCTGTGTTTGAAGGCCTGTCAGTGGCCTGTAAAATTCTCCACTAGTGATAACAAGACAGAATTGCCAAGCACTGAAGCAATGCCACGAGCATTACAGAGCAAATCACTCCCCTTTCAGTACACAACAGCTTCTTGGTCATCAGTTAAAAGAGAGGACTACCCTAAGCAGCAAACAGCCTGGGAGTGGCTGCTCCCTCTCTGCCAGGAGATTACCCAGAGCTCCTGGGTTAAATCCTCTTCAGAGAGCCTGGGGGTTTGTGAGAACATCAGCCTGGAGCTGAACAGTTGAGTAGGTGCAGTTCAGAAAAGGNCTCCAGGTGAGGCCTCACAAGCACAGAGTAGAGAGGCAGAATCACCTCCCTAGCCCTGCTGCTCATGCCTCTCCTGATGCAGCCCAGGATGCTGTTGGCCTTCTGGGCTGTGAATATCCATTGCTGGCTCATCTCCAGCTTTTCATCTCTCATGACCCCCAAGTCCTTCTCAGCACTGCTGCTTACAATGAGTTCCTCACTCAGTCTGTACTCATATCTAGGGTTACTCCTTCCCAAATACAGGACCTTGCATTTTGACTTATTAAACTTCATTTTATTCTCTTGGGCCCACTCTTCAAGTTTATCCAGATCCCTCTGGATGGCATCCTGCCCTTCTGGCACATCAACCACACCACTCAGCTTGTAATCCTGATCAGCTCTGTGGGGTCACCTGGCTCTGCTGTGCCCAGTGCCAGGCTAAGCCCTGCTCAGGCATGTCTGTGCTGAAGGCAGGGTGGACAGCAGGCATAGTCAGGTACCTGTGTGGATAAAGCAGTCACTTCCCTGCTCTCCTGATCTCTGTCTGGGTTTTTCAGTCTGAGTGCTGTGAAGGGTGGGTGCAAGGAACGATTTTATCTTCATCAGACTGTGTGAGGATGTCACTCGTGGTTAGATATTGCTGTGATGGGAGGAAGGCATGAGATGCTCCTACTTCAGAACAGGATTTTGTGGAAGAGTCTGAGCCTCCTGGCAAGAAGAGTCTTAGAGGTCTCCCCTCCCCAACTTGTCTGTGGCTGCTCTCTGCCCAGCCATGGCTTGTCACCTGCTGGGTGGGAGATCCTGAAGCTTGTGTGCAGATCCCTCAGCAGAGAGTTTTCTACTTTCTGCATTGTGAGCCTTGAGGACAGCATTTTTAACTGTGATATCCTTCCACCCACCTCCCCACTATTTATCCAAGGCTTACATACAAGTGTTTCCAACAGACTGCTAAAACCACTGCAGCAGAGTAACCTCTAGCCCAGCTCCCATGGCTTTGCTGGAGCTGCAGGAAGGATGATTTGGCTCATGACAGAGCATCCTTAACTCCAATGGCTTGCTAGGCATCCTAATGTGGAGCCAGGAGGTCAAGGGTTCAACTTGAACTTAAAACCCAGTGCTAACAAATGGGGGAAGCTCCAGTTGTGATGGAAGTATATGTTTTGATGATGAGGTCATGTACAAAGTCTCTTAAAGACTTCTGTCCTAAGCATGAGAAAATAAAGAGAAAGCTAAAAGCCCCAAGGAGGATATCTCAGAAACCAATGTAAATCCCTGTGGTCTGGTTAGATCTTCTTCAGCTGTTTATCAAGGATTTTCATGGGATGGAGGAGGTACACCAGGGCTGCATTGTATTTTCAGAGTGGGTAGCACCACCTGACCTGAGAGTTGAGGTTTGGAGCTCTTCATAAACGTGATGAAAAGATTATTATAAGTAAGGCCAGCTTGCTCTCTTTCTCTCCTTCACATACCAGGGAAATCTGTTTTCCTCTCATTTCCCATTCCATGAGCTGTAATTGATGTACACTAATCAAGCTAAGACAAGCTGTTGGGAATGCAACCTGAGTCATTCCTTCTGAATCCACAGAGTACCTGTCTGCACTATTGCTGCTGGTCTCAAGGCTAATTTCCATGCATTCTCACACCAATTCACCTGAAGCAGTTTTAAAAGCAGTTTGGAGGCAAAGTGCCCTTGTGCTGAGAGCATTATGGAGTGAAGTGTGCCCTCCCTGAGCTGCAGCTTCTCTTGCCACCTCTGAAGGCAGAGGGAAGTTCAAGCCCCATGCTCCTCTGGCCCTGACCTTTCAGCTGAGCTTTCACCATGAGGATGGATACTTTCTGATTTCTCACCAAGGGGAGCTGCAGGCAATCAAGTATCAGAGCATTTTGGAACAAGAGGTCTACCATCAGCTGTGTCCATGCCTGCCTACATTAGGTGCAGGAGAGCCAAGAGCTCCTTCCTGGGCCAGCTGCATGGGCAGTGCTGGGGTCAAGCTGACGATGAACTGGGGAAGGCAATGGTCACACATCCACTGACCACTGGCTTCTCCAGTCTGAGCCTGGACTGAGGGATGGAGAAGGCAGCTCTGGTTCCACCCAGTCTCGGAAGGATTTGATAGATTTTACTGCCAAAAGAAAGCAGCATAAATCATTTCCAAGTGCAGAGCTGTCTGGCTCCCCTGGAGAGAAGTGCAGGCCAGGGTGGGGCAAGAGGACACGAGGGTGCCACATTGCTTTTAGACTGGAGGGGCATGGAAATCCCCTCCAAGCTGCCTTCAGCCCAGGAGAACTTGGAAGGTGGGTGGCTCTGACATGGCCAAGCCAAGTGATTTCTTGGAAGACATGGTGCCTGGGGACAGCTGCTGGGGTGATGCTTTGTGAAGCCCAGGATGGCCTAGAGGTTTGTCCTGTTTCCAGTGCAATGTGTGTGCATGTTTATGAAATCTATCTCCCTGGGTGATGTCATGACACAATGAGAAACTGAGTCATAAATTAAAGGACGGGAAAAAAACACAACCCAGACCCCACTGTGGGTCAGATGCTGGCAGTAAATTCAGATAACAGCTCATCAGTGCCTCTTCCCTTGTTCTCGTGCGTGTATGCATTTTCTTTTCCAGTTGGGAGAAGTGCTGGTGAAAAGCAGCTGGTTTGGATTTGTTCTCCACCCACATCTGATTAGATAGTCCTTCTTCTGCCCACTGAAATGTGCTTGGGAACTCTCCTAGCCCCTCTGCTCATACATTTTCTTGGGCATCAAGGAGTTTGGGACTGTTGGAGCTTTGTTTCAGAAGCTGACAGCATTTCAGAGGTACAAAGGGCTCTTTCACAATCACAGGGCTCAGGTCCCCCCGAGCCAGAGGGCACAGCCAGATCCTGCACTGGGGCTGTCTGTGAGGTGCTGTGGCTTTGGGCCTGGCAAGGCAGCAGTGGGGATGTGTTTCTCTCCATTTCTCTCCCTGACATTAAGCTACTAATTTGATTTAGGCAGTTCTGGGGCTCTGCAGCCCAGGAGGAGGGTAGCTTCCCTCCAGGCTCTGCAAATGTGCATCCCACCAAGGCTGACGGGGAGGCAGCTGTGCAGCAAGGAGGAAAGAGGCTTGTGGGTTTGTACAATGGGAGAGGAGAACCTACCTAACAGTTTGATGGGTAGGGTGTGTGTGTGTGGAGAAAGCAGGGTGAGGGCAGGANGGAGAACACAAGGGATTGTCAGACTGTGCCTGAGGACAGGAGCATATGTACCCCTAAAAGTATTGCTTACTACACATGGAAAACAGTGAGCTTCTGGCTTGTTGAAGCCACTGTGAAAACTCCTACTGAACTTCAAATCAAACCTTTCCAAGCCAAGATCATAAGGCTTCTTCACACCAGGCTACTGGAGGACTCTCCCATCAAAACAATTTGTGGGCAGAAGTCTTCTTTCAGGATACACATGTACTCCTACTCATTTGTTTTGTGTGGGGCAAGAAGACCATTCTGGTCCTGTCCTGCCTCTGCCTTCCCTTCCTCTTGCAAGGTGAAGGTGTCTGGTCCTTCTCTGCCCCTCCTGCTGCAGCTGCCAATTGGTGTCCAGATCCTTAGTGCAGACACAAAGCATTAGCAAAGCTGCTTGGTCATGGGATGGATGAGCTGGTTACTGAAACAAAACTTTGAAGCAGAGCTTCCCTGGTCAGCAGCCCTCCTTGAGCCCCAGGAAAAGGACAGATAAGCTTATCTGAGCCTGAGAACTTTTCCTTTTTTTTTTGGTAGGTGGAAAGGGGATCTCCCATGACAAGTCTGGAGCTGTGATCTTGAGCTCCTGGTGCTCTGCCTGGGCAAGTCCCAGCAGTGCTCCCCCATCATGTGCTGAGAAGGGAACTTGCAGCTCACATAACCCTCACCTGCTAACCCATGGGGGTTATGGGCTCTCTGGCTTTGCCTCAGGTTCCCATGTGAATTTCTGGAAGTCCCAGGTTAGCTCCTGTGCAGAGGATGTGTGGGGATTGTGAAGCCCCTGAAGCAGAGATTCCTGGAGAAGAAGGGGAGGGATGGGACCCTCCTGAATGTCAAATGCAAACATGGAAATAATAAGGTGGGAAAGGCTTCTGAACTTATTTCAGAAACAAGTTTTCTTTGGGTCAGCTTAAATTTCTGGCACAAGTTCCTGCCTGACTTTATTCCAAGCTTGTTGCTCCATTCCCTTTTATCCATGCAGCTTGCATGCTAAAAGCTGCTGAGGCAATGCAGCCCCATGCAAAGGAGCAGCCTGTGTCCATGTGCCCCTCAGATGTCTCTGAGCCCCAGAGGCTTCCACGAGGCACAGGGTGCAGCTGAGGGGAGGGCAAGGGGGGATTCACCCTGCCCACATGCTGGGGATCACACCAGACTTGGCCCAGGTTACAGCTGCTCTGGCCTGCAATGACCATGTTGATGCCAAATCTCCATCTGTCTCTGGATCAACAAGTTCAGTTTCAAAAAGCAGGATAGCTTCTTTTCTTTGAGGAAGGCTGTGTGAGGTTTGCAGGTAGGCTCTGCAGTGCTCAGCTTCAGGTATGGGTTGCATAATTTCCTATGTTATTTCAACACTCCAGTCTTTTTTTCTTGATGAGCTTCTTTGCACACTGGCTGAGTCTTATATAAGCATATGTTGGGTTGGAAACTTTTTTTTTCACTATTTTTTTTTGGTTTTGGCAGAGAACTTCTGGCAGATGAAACAGCACTCAGAGCCATCAACTGTAGCTGTGATACAGATGTTCCTTGCCTATATAATCTTGCTCATATCAAGCAATTACCCCGAGCCAATGTCTTTATTTTAAGCACCTTGTTGTGGGAACAGAGTTGTAAATGCATGAATTGCTGAGTTCCCTTCTTCTTGTTTACAGTAGACAAACAAATAAACTCAGCAAAGGGCCTCAGTGAAAATTAAATATGCAGAGTGCTTTAGATAAGAGAGGACAGCCACTAAGAGAGATTAGAAGGGAAAAAAAGTCCCTCCTGAAAGAGATGTGCTGGGGGAGTGCCAGCAGCACATAGCTGTGTGGAGACTAAATAAAACCAGGTGAGCTTCCTGCCATTGTGGAGTATCCAATGTGATTTCCATTTGTGATGGACACGCTGTTTCTGCCAAGATCATCTGGAGGTTTTCATTTTAGGACTTATTATTTTGTTTGGCTTGATAGAGCTCCAGCCCAGAGTGCTAGAAGGGAACATTGCAGCAATCACATTTAGAGCAGATGAGGAAGAAATGCCCTTATCAGAGTGAAAGGCTCTTCCTGGGAGAAGATTTTTCTCCTATCAGCAGTGTAGGTCTTAACGTAAAACAAATGGGGAAATCCAATGAGAGGAAAGGATGCATCAGCATTGTTCCTCACTCCAGAGCCAGCAGGTAACATCCTTCCAAAGTAAGATTCTGGCTCAGTCCAAAAACATCATTCAAAAACTAGGTAGGAAGCTGAGCTCTAGCTCAGGCTTGTTGGCACTGCTGAGGTGATACAAAGAGGTTGGCAAGCTGCCTG
>VWZO01004631.1:0-16571 GCA_013396975.1 Bucco capensis | reverse complement strand
CCACTGCAGGGGGGTTGCACTAGATGAGCTCCAGAGGTCCCTTCCAACCCAAACCATTCTAGGATTCTGTGACAAATCTGGAAGGAGCCCATAGAGGCTGAAGTGTGATGGCAGTGAAGGTTGAGGTGATGAGGGAACCCTTTGCAACAGCAACCAAGCTGGCTTAGGTGCTCCCATAGCATTTTGTTTAATGAGGGCAAAAAAACGAGCCAAAGCAGTGCTGGAGGGTCTGCTGGCCTCAAAGAGTCAAGCTGGAAAACTGGGCAAGCTGGTGTGGAAGTCACTGGGGTATCTTGAAGGTTGGTTTTTACCTAAAGGATAGGACAATTAGACTGTGCAATCCAAGTTCTATACAGAGGCAGAAACCAGAGCTTGTGCCTAGGAAATGGGCTGGAAAAGCTAAAAGAGGGAGCAGCAGTGCAGCCTGGATAAACTGAGGTGAGCTTAAATACAGGGTGGTGATGAGTTCCTGCCATAGAAGCCCAGGACTAGCTGTTAGAGGAAAGCCTGCAGGGTCTGGGGTAGGGAGGCTGCACTGTGCCTCTCTGGAGCAGGGTAGAGCACTCATCAACAGAGTATGGTGGGAAAGAGCCCTTCCCAGTGCTGCTAGTTTGACCTGTTTGCAGTTCACTGGGAATAGGCAGTGGCATTACAATAAAGAAGTTGACCTGATGGATGAGAAAAAGCCTTTGGACATGCTCTTTCCACGGCAAGTTGGTTGATCCTATTATAACCCACAGTATATCTCCTAAGTGTAGGCCTTGCTGGCACTGTGGATATGCATTATACCTTTAATTAAAGTAGATGGTCACAAGGAACGTGGCCATTGAAACTTCAGCTTCTACAACCTGCACAAAGTGAAAGGGGAGGAAAGGGAAAACACTCAGCTGCTGTTCCAGACTAGGAGGTTTTCTCCACGTGGATCTGGTGTGCACACCCAGCCTGCTCCTCACACACTTCCAAGAAACCCTGTCCAAGAAAAATCCCCAACCACCCTGTGTTGAGAGAGGCCAATTGCAGAGCCAGTGCACACAGCTTGTGCTGTTCACCTTTCCAGATTGTGAATCATTTCCTCCACTCACGTGGCTGTCTCTCTCCCTCCATCTGCGTTTGGGCCTCTCCAGCTCCGCAGTTCCTGCTCATCCCGAGCACTGTGCTGGCTGTGTCCCCATGGCTGCCAGCAGCAGCAGCCCTGGCACTGCTATGGCAGAAGCCAGCTGCCATGGCTGTGTCTCTTGGGGCAGGGTAGGTACAGGCTCTCCAGAGAGCCACCATGCACAAGCTCATTTGGGAACAGACAGAAACCTCTTCCCCCAAGTGCTGCTTTTATCCCAGGGCAATTCCCGTTTATTCCCAGTAGGACCCCTGGGATCCCTCCTCCCACTGCTCCCAGACCATTGAGAAGGACTTAGCTCTGGGCACAGAGCTTGGTTGGAGGGAGAGAGATGGGCACAAGGTGGTGAACCCCCCAACAAGAGGTTGGGGGAAAGGGGCTGCCCCCAGCCCCTGCACAGTTGCCCTGAGCCCTTGCATGGCTGGCAATGTGCTTGCTGCAGGATACAGGCTAGGAGGGACTTGAGCTGGGATTTATCTGCTTCCTTTCAAGTCCTTTCCTCTGCTCACACCCTTGTACTTCCCTGCCATGCACATCTAGCTCCAATGTATTGTGGCTCAGTCATGAAACAACCTAAACAGAAAGATTAAAAGAAGAAATCTTAATTAGATCCTGTATTTTGCTTAATGCCCTTAGAACAAAGAGAAAACTGCCTGGGTTTGTGGTGCATAAAGGTGCAGGAGTATTCAAACAGAGATGGGGGGGGGGGGCAGGGCACACACCTGGCCTGTGCACCCAAAAATGCTCTGGCTGATGCCTAGAGGAAGAGCTCTCTTCTGCAAGTGATCAGCTGCCAGCAAGCCTCTTTGGCTTTGCTGGCCTCTCTCTGCTTTGTCCTGCACACTAGGTACATCTTGGAGCTATTGCCTCTGGGTTTCCACTAGACAGAAATAACCAGACCTTTGAGAATTGTATTGGAGAAGCCAACCTATCCTTTATTGAGAAGAAAATGTTTGCAAAGAGAAGTGAAAACAACAGGCAGAAGAGTAAAATCACTGACTTGAGGTTTGTCATTAACATCTCTAGGCTTCCCTGTGGTGTAGTTAGCAGAGTTGCTGCAGCTACACAAAAGGTAGGCACTGAGGTGTTAAATGGGAAAAAATGAGCTGGTTAGGGGAAACTGAAACCCACTCATTTCTTGAAACTGGCCTGTGGGGTGTGTGGAACACAAGGTGCCCATGCCCTTCTGGCACGAGCTGACTCACCAAGGCTTATCAACAGCAGCAGCCAGGGCTCCCTGCATCTCAGGGCCAAGGGCTATTTTGGCTTGGCCAAGGTAAATGGCAGTTTCCTCCCTCTTTGCAAGTTTTAAAACACAGATTGTCATCTGAAGGAAATCACGCAGGAGGATGATGAATGGTTGTGAATTACCAATGGCCAGAAATATTTATGGATTCTGCAATTTGGTTGCAAATTACAGAACTTCAAATGCTCCTCCTTAGGAGGAGGCTAAACCCAACCTTCCCCAACTCTGCTGGCAGTCACACCTCTCTTTTCCTCCACTCAGACATTTTTAGCACTGGGGCATTTTCAGAAGACAACACTCACCTTCCAGCAGCTGTGGCCAGGCCTTTGCCTGGGCTGGGCTGCAGGAGCTGGGCTGCAGGCAGAGGAGCCCTGACAGCTCACATCTGCTGCTGGTCTGGCCCCACATCCCTTCTGAGCTATTTCAAGAGGAGTAAAAGGAAGCCTTTGGAAGCTGTGGGTGAGTTCAGCACTCTTGGCTGTGATGCTGGATGGTGCTGGAGTAGGCATAGCAACAGGAAAAGAATGTTCCCTGTAAAAAGATAACCATGCTTTGCCGAGGACGTGGAGCAGTAAAGTTTGTTAAAGCAATCAATATGTGTCATAATGTTTATTTAACTGAGAGCAGGGACGATGGAAAAGCCTTGCAGCTGTGGAGAAGAAGCCCAGGAGTGCTGAAGAGAAGGATGGGGAGCCTAGATTTAGTAGCTGTCTTCCCTTGAAAAAGAAAACAAGCTGTGCTATCAACCAATCGATGGGGCAGATAGCAGGAGAGTACATGAGGTAGCTGCTGACTGCTGCCTTTGCTGAAGGAGTGAGCTTAGGGTTTTATTATCTGAAGTTCACTTTCAGGTTAACAGCTTGGAGGATGTGGTTGCAACTCTAAAGGGAACAAAAATTAATTCTTCTCTAAACATAAGCTATTTCTGTTTGAAGGCAGATAACCTTTTTGGCTGTGTTATTTGCCAGTGGTAGATAGAAAGATTGGAGCAGCAGAGTGATGCTTGAATTCCTCCAGCAAATAAAAGGGGAGAATTTGACACCGTGGAGTCAATGTGGGGCCAAATTCTGCTTTAGCCCATTTCCTGGGGAGGCTCTGCAAAGAGTAGCTGTGGTGTGACTCCTTCTGCAGGAGGCCAAAGCAAGGCAGAAACAGGAGGCTTGGTAATTCCTGCAGTAATAGGTGAAATCAAATAGCCCAGTGCTCTGGCAGGGGAATCTGTCAGGCTGCAGAGCAGTGCCAAGGGAGGTGGCAAACTCACTGGCCTTGCTGCAGAAGCAGACTCTCTCCAACAAAAACAAACAAAACCAAACCCAAACCAAACCAAAATAAAGAAAAAACAACAACAACAACCAAAAAAAGCAAAATGTTTTGCTCCTTTCTTTCTTAACAGAAGTTAAAATTGGGTTTGGTCCAAATTGGAAGTCATGTGAGTTTGAGGGTTCTGTTTTCCTTAAGAAAATCAACTCTGTTTTGGCAAATGCAAGCATTGCAGTTGCTCTGGAAAGTGTATTTTAGTTGAAGGCAACGTTTTCTATCAATAAAGGCAAAAAACTGTCTCCATTGTTCTTGGGCCATCTACCTCTTAGTCAGCCCAAGCACTTGCTGTATGTTGAGTAGGAAGCAAGGCTGCCCAGGAGCAAGCCAAACTCTTCCCCTTCCAGCTTTCAGCATTGGGGTGTGAATGAAGCCTTGCAGAGCCCTCCCTGTCTCAGGCACAGGACAGTGGCTGCCTCCAAAACTGCTCTCCTCTTTCCTCAAATGATACAGCCCCTGTGAGACCTAGCACTCAGCTCTGCCCTCCCTGGGGAGCTGGCCCACATGTATCTGCTGCAGGGCTCTGCTGGAGCAGCTCTGTACTGTACACTGCTTTTTGACTGCTCCTCTCTGCCAGCTCAACCACTATCTCTGTAACAAACTCCAGGCTTCCTGGTTGTCCTGTAGAAAAAAAAAAAACATAAAGCCCATTTCAGAGACCAAATTGCCCATAATTTACATGCCTCTCCTCACTTTGAAACACAAGAAGGCTGATGATAACATCACGAGTGACAGAAGTGGTATCTGTTGCTAATTACAAGCTGACATTATGGTCAAGCAGAGCCATGGGGCCCATAAAAAGCTTATTCAAAGCTGGTTTTCTCCCACTTCAAACACAGGCTGGAAACAATGCCAGGCATTTTCCACCTTCAGAAGAAGGAGCACTCCTTCTGAACTGGCCTGGCAGCTCGCTCTCCAGGAGAAAAACTGCTCACAGATGTAGCAGAGCTTACAACAGCCTGGTCTTCACATGGACCGAGCTGACCCTTTCATCATGAAATTTGTTCATCTTTCATGGAGATAAACAAGAGCCATTGAGATTTCCAAGCCACCTTCCCCCTCAGAGGCTATTTCAAGCTGTCCCAAAGGCTCCCTGTTCCCCCAGCACACCATTGCCAGGTGGTCATCCGAGGCACGAAAGAGCAGTGGGGAGCCCAAGGTTGCTCCATGTTTGAGGAGCACTGCGTGGCTGCCACAGTCTCCTTACTCCAGCCACCAACCTGCCTGCTTCCCTAGTGCTGGGCAGAGGTCTCAGAAGTGCTGATGGCACTGAGGGCTTTTTGCTGTAACTGCCAAACCTGCTGTTTCTAGAACTGTACTCCAGAAAATGTGGGGGTTTCCACCCCTTTGGATATTCAAGCATGACTCTCCCCTCCATGACTTGGTGATGCTTTCCTAGGGCTGCTGACAGGACTTCTGTCTTTCTGTTTCTGAGGCTGTCAGCTTTCACAGATGTTGACCTTAAAGCAAGCTCTCCTGACAAGAAGTCATTGCTTTATTTTTGGCCTTGCATGGAGTTCTCTCCCATCCTCATCTCCAGCAAAGCCAATTGGGCAACCCTGTGGCTACATGGCATCTCCTGTGCCCAAACATGCATTGCCCAACCTCTGCTTGGAACAAAGAGCAGCAGCCCAGAATCACAGAGTCATGAAGGTTAGAAGAGACTTCTAAGATCATCAAGTGCAGCCAGTCCACCTCAATAATCCCTGTAGCTGAGATGAACATGGCCTCACCTTCCTAACTCTGAAACACAGTGTGTTTCTGAAGGGGACTGAGTTTGCTGGTGGAGACATGGCACCAAGCAGTGAAAAGATGAGGCAAAGGACATCCTTGGGGATCAGGAATCCATGGTTCTTGCCCTGACCTGAAGTGAGAGCAGCACAAATGGGACATTGGCTGGCTGAAGAGCATGGAGAAGGACTCTGCACTGCTTTAGGCTAACAGCTCTTTCAGCTCAGGGTGCAAACCAGAGCATCAGCAGGGCTGTGGGGCTTGTTCCTGCTGTCCCCTGCCTGCTGTGGGGCTACAGGAGCTGCATGGGACACATTGCTCTTTCTGCAGCCCTGACAGCAAGTCAGGAGCAAGTCAGGACAGGTCTTGGGCTTACCCAAACCTGGAGGCAGCCTCTGGTGTCTGCAGGCTGGAAACAGTGCCCAGGCCTTTCTAATGTCACTTCCCTTTAGTTTGAGCACAGCAGGGATATGAAAATATATCCTTTGCCTTCCCCATTTGCAAGGACTCCTCTGTCATCCCTGCTTTCAGAGCAGATCCTCATTGTTAGCTATCACTCAGCCCTGAAAGCTGGGGAGAGCTCCCCTTGCCAGAGGGAGCTAGGATTGCAGGGGATGGGGAGCTATAGAGGAGGCAGCAGCTCCCCACTCCATAGCCCAGAGTGATGAAAAGAGGGAGATATCATCCGTCTCTTTTCCCAAGTAACAAGTGATAGGACTAAAGGAAACAGCCTCAAGTTGTGCCAGGGGAGGTTTAGGTTGGATATTAGGAAAAGTTTCTTCCTCCAAAGGGTTGTCAATCCCTGGAAGAGGTTGCCCAGGGAAGTGCTGGAGTCACCATCCCTGGAGAGGTCTAAAAGATGTGGAGATTTTCCAACCTAAATGTTTCTATGATTCCTATAACTCTAGCAAATCAGTTAATATCAGTGATTAAACTCCCATTATATCTCCCCACTGTGCTTTCCAGGCTTCACCACAGCCCAAACTGAATTCCTTCTTTCATCCTCAGGACAAATGCATGATTGTCCCACTGAGCTTGGTGGCACTTGAGTTTTTGGTGTAACCTTCCATTTTTCTCTTGCAGCCTTTGGCCTTAGCTGGACACTGATGTGCAGGCAGCAGAATTCATCCAGACCATGTTTTCACAGTGACATTCCATGCTGCTCCATGGAGATCCCTTCAGGACCTTTCTCTGTTGTCTGCTGTGGAAAAAGTGTCTTCATGCCCAGTCTGTGGAAAGAAGGAGCAAAAATACACAGCAGCCAAGGAGCAAACAGATCCTGCACTGTGACCCTGGGTCCTGTAAGGACTAAAGAAGAGTGCTTCCAACCCAAATGTGCAAATGCCCCAGCTAACAGTGGGGAGCAGAGCCAACACAAAGAGCTCTCTGCACCCTGCCTGCTGGGGGAGAAAGAAAACTCCCTGCAGAAAGGCTGCTGGCCTGAGTTTTAAAGCATTCAGTCTGTTTCTTAGATTCTTGGAAAACAAACTCCTTGGAGCAGATTGCAGTTCCATTCTGGCCCTCAAGCCAAGCCAGTAGCATCCCCATGAAGGAGATGTGCCTCAGCATTGTATTTCAGGGGTCTGAGCTTCTGCTTACAAGCTTCTGCTTCTCCAGTGCCCTCTAAGGAGCACGTAGATCCCTGGCAGCTCCTCAGAGGTGTGCCAAGTGATTGCATCAGGAGGTTGGATGCCAAAGCCAAGAAGCCTGGTGGAGGCTTTGGTGTTAAAGCTAAGGGTGGGAAAGTTATCCTGTTTTCTGGTGGTGGGAGGAGAGGAGGCTCATCAGTGCAAACCTCCAGAGGTGCCAATTTTTCCATCCTCCTGGCAAACAGGAGCTACCCATCAGAGCAGAGAGGGGCATGGCAGGGTAGGGTAGGCTCCCTGCAAGTGCCAAACCCTCTTGGAAACCCTTTCCAGCTTCAGAGGAGCTCACCTGACAAGCCCCAGAAAGATCTGTTTTGAGATTTGCTTGGTTTATGCAATTCCTCATTAATGGCTCATTAGCAGCTGAGCTGTGAGGTTAAACCTTGCCCTTCCAGAGGATGGACAGAGGTTGCTGTGCTGGGTTTGGCTGGCACAAATCACACATTAGCTCTTCTTTATCTCATCAAACTTGAAGATGAAAACTGATGACTCAGGTGCACTCCACCCTGGGAGCTTCTGCCAGGACAGTCAGGGCATGGAGCCTTGGCTTTCTTTGGTGGCATTAGCACCCAGACTGAGAGCTCTGACAAGCAGCCTCATTGCAGCTGCCAAACCACCCCTCCAGCACGATTTCTGTGCCTGTCTCCTCCAGCAGCTAAACCTCCTGTGAGCAGGCTGGCTAGAGCATAAGCTGTCACAGCTAAAGAGCAGGGACAAGCCCTTCCTCCTCCCCTTGTTTGGGGAACAAATGTCTCCAAGTTGTGGGGTGGTTGCCTGGAGCAGGTGCATGTGTTTGTGCCTTAAGTCGTTGCAGCTGCTGGGTCAGTGCAAGGGAGTGAGAGCTGAGAGGCTCCAGTTAAAGTGTCACAGAAGACTTTGCCAGAAGAGCTCATTTAGTTAGCTGACCTGGTATAAAACATAGGCAGAACTAAGCAAGCTCTGTCTGGAGAAAATCTGAGCCTAAGTTTATCACAGGGGTTCTACCATGTGAGTGTTGCTGTGTAGCCACCTGGGATGTGGTGAGAAGCTGCTGCTGCCCCAGACCCTGCTGCAGGAACAGGGCAGGTGGGGGATGTGGGACCTGGGGATGAGACAGGAGCTGACTCTTCTCCTTCAGACCTAGTAAATGAATTAAGCCATCCTCTCTGTAAGGTCATCCCTCTACATCCTTTCTGTAGAGAGGTGCTACTGGTAGGTACCTAGGAGCTGTGTGTGTGGGTTTGCCAGGGCAGCTGGTGTGGCCAAGCAGTGGTGGTGAGGGTTTGGAGTATGATGGGTGTGCTGCTATGGGTGAGAGAAGCTGGTACAATTTTCATAGGAGAAATGGTCTAGCAATAATTTGACAGGAGTAATCAAGTTTACTTGGCTTGAGAGCAACTAGGCTCTCCTCCTGTGGGCAGGAGCCCTGGGGTTGTCTTCTTGGAGGATGCCAGTTTTCAATGATGCTCTTTAATCCACGTGAGAGTTGCTGTGTGGGGAGGGTTTGGTGATGCTCGGGGTGAAACTGGCACCTTGGAAGACTTTCCCTTGGCCTGTGGGCTTGTTTCTCCTGAAGCTGTGGGATAAAGAGGAAAATCCAGGCAGGTAAGGACAATGTAGCTGAGATGAGGGCTTTGTTTGGGTTTTATGTTGTGTTTATTTGCTGCTTTTACTTGTGACTTGCCAAGTACAGAAAAATCAGAGTTTCCTAGAACGTGGCCAGTGTGCAGCAGCTCTTGCAATCCAGAGCCCTGCTGTGGGTAATGAGAAGAGGCAAGAAGAGCAAGTAAAGGTCCATGGTCATCTCTTACCTGGTTTAGGGCTGGAGAGGAGCAGGTGAGTGAGGGCAGACAGCTTTGTGAGGCATCAGCCTGCCTTTGCTGGCTCTGTGGAAGTGTTTGTCCACATGTCTTCCAGACAACCAAAGCCCTCGTGGGCTACAGAGCTAACCTCAGGCTTGGAGACCTACAGTCATACCTGGGAGAGAGACAGCAGAAGAGATGAGTGTTTCCTCACTTCTATGCAATTATAGGGAGGATATTATGCATCTCTCTTGGGTGATCTCTGGAACCAAATCCTCTCTTTCTCTGTCTCTAAAGCATTTTCAACAAACCAAGAACTTGTGTTGCCTCTGTTCCTCCTGGGAAGCCAATGGTGACCTGAGGCACCTGCAGCACACATTGGGCTTGCTTGGCCTCCCAGGGATGCTCTGGTGCCTGTTGCTGCATGTTATCTCCTCTTCCCAACCACAAAAGCTGTTCTCAGCCAGCCCTTACCCCCATGGCAGCAAACACTAGTACATACATGTGTGTGCACATGCTTTGCCCTGGAGGAGCTCTGGAAGCTGAGCACAGGCTGCAGAGCCCTCTGATGGGTCATTGCTTTGCTTGGAAAGGCTGGTCCAGGCTTGAGCTACTGCTGCAGCAGTGCAGGGATGCAAGGTGAGAGGTGTCAAAGCCATGAGTGCCTGGCTGAGGGTTTGCAGGAAGAGCTGCTGCTCTGCACACAGGAGCTTGCTCTGGAGAGCACATGCTGGCTGCAGTCAGCTCAGGCAACTGGGAGTAGAGAAAAGCTCTTCCCAGCCCTGGTTTTGACTTGGTGGCTGAGCCTAACAGGAGTGCTGGGCCTGGGTGAGCCTGGTGGTCAAATGGGGGAGAAGCCATGAGTGACATTGACTTTCCAGTACCTAAAGGGAACTTCCAAGCAGGCTGCAGAGGGCCTGTTTGCAAAGGCCTGCAGGGAAAGGACAAGGGGCAATGGTTTTAAATTGAAGAGGAGTAGATTTAAACTGGACATTAGAAAGAAGTTCCTCCCCACGAGGGTGGTGGAACACTGGCCCAGGTTGCCCAGGGAGGTGGTTGAGTTCCCATCCCTGGAGGCATTGCAGGTAAGGCTTGCCAGGGCTCTGGGCAAGCTGCTCTAGTTGGGGATGTCCCTGCCCAGTGCAGGGGGGTTGGACTAGATGAGCTCCAGAGGTCCCTTCCAACCCAAACCATTCTAGGATTCTATGACAAGGCTTCAGCAGCCCCTTCCTTGCAGCCTGCAAAGCCTTGGGATGCTCTGGGGAGTGCTGTGCCTTTCACAACTGGAGTGGGGTTGCTGCCATGCACCTTCCAGCCCAGGTGGCTTGAATGGTTCTGCTTTTTGTCCTGAAATAGATCTCTCACTGTGGTTTATGCTTTCCCTGCTCTAATCCCATCCAGGGCTGGGGATTTTTGCTCTGTGAACATCTTTGCTGGATGTTTGAGAGAGCTGAAATGTCAGATTGACCTCTTTGAGGTTTTTCTTTCCTTGAGGAAGAAGGTTTCTATACAATTGATGCCATGAATCAATCCAAAGGGATGCATTTTTCTACACCAGTGAAATAAAAGATCATTAAGCCTAACAAATGTTTCCCAGCTTGCCTGCACTTTCAGGCAGTGTTCAGCAATAGAACAACATAAACAATGTGCTACTCAAGAGCAGGAGAGGCTATATACCTCTGTTCTTTTTATTTTAAGCTGTCCAAGAAATATATACACACATTCCTAATATGTTTACTTAAGCAGGAAGCAGGGGAATAGTTTAAGATAATGTTTCAGCCTATTTTGTGAGTTATATGCTCTGCAAAGATTGCTTCCTCTACGTAGCCATTATTCAAACAGAGAGAAAAGGCTGAAAAATCTTGTCAATTCCTTAACTGTAAGAAAGATTTGCAGGAATTTCCACTGCATTTCCCTCTCAAAGTGACATTTGAGACTACTGATAAGGGGGAAAGGAGATTAAATAGTTGTAATTCTTTTCATCCACTGCAGGGACTAATTCCTCTTGCTCTCATCACCATGTCCAGCTGACTGGCTCACTGCTGCTTTGCCCTGCTTGTGGGGAGAGCTGATGGGTGAAATGAGATGGAAGGCACAGGGAAGGAGAGGATCAGCTTAAAGAAGATGCTTAATTCGTAGGTAAAGCTTGTTCTGGGCTGGACACACACACACATCCCCACAGGACAGCAGGGTGAATGTGAAATGCTACTGAGTGCTGGCAGCTGGTGAGGCCTCTTCTCTGGCAGGGTGACAGTGCTCTGGACACCAGCAGAAACCTTTCTCTAGGCTGTGGAGAAGAGCTGGGCAATGCTTCTCCACCTGTGAAAGCTACCCCAGGTTGGGCAAAGGACCTCTTCTACTCAAGCCTGCTTGCAAGAGAGAGGGTGGCTTGAGAGTTGTGTGACACATGCTTGTCCCTGGCCATTGCTGTGTCCTCCCCATGGCCATGCAGTGAGCTCCAGGACAATCCTCCTCCCCTCCACCCTGCAATGCTCTCTCATGTTATGTGCTTCAGGGCAGGGGAAACAGGTTTCCAAGGAGCCTGGGGCACAGATTCTTGTCCTACCCCAGCCTGCAGCAAGGGCCAAGATGTGGACTTGATGCCAAAAAAAGATGGCAAAATGCAAACCAGTCAGCAGGCAGCTTTGCTGGAGCCAAATTCTGCCCTTGGCCACACTTGAGCACCCACAGTGGTTTTGATTGTTGTCTCCAGGTCAGTCAGGACAACTATTTAGTGTTTTGTGCACCATGAGCACTGCCCTGGTGGGTGGAGGAAGCTCCTGAGCCTCCTGGGTGCTGGGAGCAGAGGGAAGAAAGAATTGTTTAACTTGCAAGATGCTTCTATGGGCTACAAATAGCTTGGTGAGTGCATAGCCTTCCCTTTCATCCCTCTGGTGCATGTCTTACCCAGTGCCATGGGAACCTGGAGGGACCACTGTCTGCACCCATGGCAACAGCTCCTTGGAGCTCATTCCTCCTCAGCCCATGATGCTGAGCAAGGCTGTTGTGGTGGCTGGAGGCCACAAGGAAGGGAAAGAGCAGAAGTTGGGGCTCCTGGTGTCAGTTGTTAACTAAAGCTGGGTGAAGAATGAGGATAGGGTGGTGATTTCCCCAGGCTTGGGACTCTGTCCTGAGTCAATGAGGACACTCCAGGCCTGAGGAGCAGCTTTGTGGGGTGTCCTAAATCTGAGGGACAGCTCTCTGACAAGCAGATAAAAGGCAAAGATGTATAAGGAAATAATTGAGATGGGGCTGGAGTCTAATTAAAACTGAGGTTGCTGGTCCAAAGTGAAAAGAAAAATGCAGCATGAGAAAAGGCAACTGGGAGCAAACAGGCAGGATGAACTCTGACTCCTTCAATTGGAAGGGGAAAGGGAGGTGGTGGCCAGCTCTGTCCTCTGCCAGGGCCTGGAGGAGGTGTCATGGATGATGACAGGCAGGACCAAATGCAACCTACAGCTCATCCCTTTGGTGTGAGTTCCTCCTTGGGATCCTCCTTCAGCAGCATGTGAAGATGCCTGCTCACACCTACCTCTGGCAAGCAGGGAAATGTGGTGCTTTGGGCAAGTTCTCCAGCACCCCACAAGGTCCATGGGATGCAGATGCCATGGGTGCAGTCAGTGGGATTCCAGGAGATGCTCCAAGTGGCTGTAGACTTTGCTTGCCCAGCTCTCTGGACAGAGTCCTTTTAGGTTGCTACTCTTACAGCTTCCTTAGGACATGCTGACCCCTCAGTGAGGAAACATCCTAACTGCCCTTGCAAGGGCTGACCCCTGCCTGAGGCACTTCATGAGATCCCCCAGAGCTCCATTTCCATCCAAACATCACCCAAATTTGGAAGCTGCTTTATCTAGGCCCCTGGCACACCACTGCTCTGGGTGTCAAGTCCTACAGCATCATTTTTCCACCCCTTGCTGTGGTGTAAACACAGCAGTGGGTGCAGTGACCCTGGCTTGGCTGCTGCAAGTCCCAGCAGGGTTTGCACAGAGCTCCCATCTACCATCCCCCAGTGAGGAGGATCTGCTGGGGGGGTGATGGTGGGAGACTTGTCCCCATCCCTTTGGCACTGACCCTGCGAAGGGCTCGGGGCTGGTCATGGGAGCCAAGTAACTGATACTGGGAGCAGCAACTGCACAACCACTCTCATTAGGGCTGTTTGGTTTTTGCAGTGAACTATGTGTCACATTGAAAACTGATAGTGTAGAGAGCAAACAGTGTCCTTTCTTCCCCCAACCCCCTCATGGCAACGAAGGGGCAGCATATATTTACTTGTAAAGAGAGATGGGTGGCTTGGTGAAATAATAAAGGAGCTGTTTAAGCAGCAAGAATTGCCAACTAGGGAGAATAAGTAGAAGTTTAATTCTTTTTATTGCTTTCTGCTTTCACTACCACAAATACTAGCCCAGAAGTAAGGGATGTGTCCCTGTGGTGCCCAAAGAGGCTTATGACTGAGAGAGAAGATGACTCAGGCAGCACAGAACTGAGTCCTCCTGTGTTGGTGTGTGGACAAGTCACCTTCATAACTCAGTTGTTAACTGACAGCCTTGTAATCCCTTTGAAATCACCACTGAATGGACAATGAGGCTTGGAGATGTGGTTAGGCTAAGTACCCAAACCTCCTGGTCCTGACAGGAACATTAGAGCTGGTGAAAGGAGTTTTGTAAGAACTAGGAAAGGGCNGGCTGTGGCACTGAGTGGCATGGTTTAGATGTTGTGGTGTATTGGGTCATAGGCTGCACTTGATGATCCTGGGGGTCTTTTCCAGCCTTGGTGATCCTGTGATTCTGTGAAGGGTTCTAGTGCCTGCTGCTGATCCTCTGACTGGGGCTAGAAAAGGGCAGGGCTTGGGACATTGGAAACCTCTGACAGCTCTGTTTGCATTTCCCTCTTCCCTTGTAAGGGAGCTCAGAGCTTTGTGTGGAGTTCTCCTGTATTCAGGACACTTGTGTACAAGGGTGCTAGCAGGGCAAACTGAAAACAACATCAAACATGGCAGCGACCTACAGCAAGCTGAAATGACTTTGAGCTGCTCTTTTCTTAAAAGACAGGTGTGTCCAGCACCCTGGCATGGCTGGGCAGGGCTGGCTGCCTGTCTGTACATATCTAATCTTGTTTTGCACTCACTTTGTCTAGTGCCTCTATCATGCCTAGATCCAACTGTGTCTGCACTCAATGGCAAAGCTCAAAGGGAACTCTAAGCATTTGCCCTCTGTTCTTGTTTTGGTTTAGTCTCACTGACTCTAAAAGGCTCTTTTGGCTGATTTCTTTCCCCCTCCCTGCCCTGTGCTCTGCTGTTTCTGTCTGCCTTTGCTCAGAGGTGCCGCCGCTGCTATCTTGGAAAGGAGCTGGAGTCACTGCTCTGATAAATCAGCTTGTGTTTGTTCAGTGCACAGCAGTGTACACCATTCCCAACTGCATTGTTGTTCTTGGCTTAAAGATTTCTTCCTCTTGTCTAATTTGACCCCAAGGCCTGGTTCTGGGCCTACAGCAGCAGTCTGCCCCTGCACAGCCTGGTGTGTGCCTGCCAGGCAGAGGCCTTGGCTCTGGCCAGAGGGCTGCAAACTGGCTCTTTGCTCTTTAATCTGCTGCCTGCAGCTCTCTGCCTGCACTTGAGTGGGATGGGTGTGCTAGAGTGGCAAGGGACTGGTGGGCAGGAGTTTGTTGGACAGTCTTAGCAGGGTGATGGGCATCCTGCATGGATGTGATGCCTTCAGTGCTGGAGATGCAAGGCAAGGTGATGATGATAACCCCTATCATAGAATCCTAGCACANGCCTCCTCTGTTTTGTAAGAGCCATGCAGCAGTGAAGGGATTATTTCTCAGCAGTGCCAGAACCAGTGTAAAACTGTCCTTTCAATTTTCCATTGATTTTTATTTTAGTTCATTTTTCCCCCAAAGCTTTTCACTCTCTACATGGCTACACTTGCACAGAAGGTACATTTTAAGGCAAGCTCTGCAGCTCTCAAAACAAACCACAGATTCACACCTTGATGTGGAGCCAATCATTTAGTCATGTCAGCTGGATTTTAAATGTTTTGAAACCTAGTAAAAGAACAAGTTAGAGAAAAATGTAACCAGCTTGAGTGGAAGGCACTTAGCAGCCCCTGGGCTGTGGACAGCAGAGCTCGGTGTGTGGAGCATGGAAAAGTACTTGGTGTTGCACATCCAGCATCTAAATACAATACCCTTGGTGTGATCCTTCTCCAGAGGCAGGAATAAGAGCCCAAATGAGAGAAACATTAGGAGAGGAAGGAAAAACTTGACTTAGGCTAGGTAAGGAGAACTGGAGTAAGGCAAGACTGTGCTGCTGCAGTGGCTGCTTCAGCCTGGTAGCCAGTCTGGAGGAGGATTGTGGGCTGATTCTGGCACCTGGTTGTTAAAATGCTGGATTTTTCCAGTGGAAAGAGTTACTACTGACTGTCCCATTCACAGTTCATTTTCCTCAATCATTAGTTCCAGGTGAACTCAGGTTTTTCCACAGTAGCTGCTAGCCAGCAAAGGTTTTCTGAAGGCTGGGCAGGAGATGATTTGGTGAGAAGGAAACTGGATTTTGCCCCAGCTAAAAGCAAATGTTGTTGTATGCTGATGGAGCAAACCTGCAAACATGACAAGTGTCAGCAGTCACAGCCAGGTTCATTGCATCACCTCCTCACAAACACTCCAGATCACTGGGATTTCAGAGATGCTCAGCTATGATGTTGGATGCATAGCAATGTTACTTCTGGAAAAGAAACTTGGCTTGCCCTCTGGAAGTGCATGGGGTGCAGGTGAGGCATGAAGGAGTTCTGATGTTCTTTAGTATTTATCATTTTTGTTCTTGAAAGGTGCTGTTCCTATAGTAACTACAGCAAAACCCTGGAGTGATCCTGCACCCAGTGACACCTGTGTATCCTGGGGATCTGTGTGTCCAAACCAAACACAGGCATCTCCTGCAGGGCCCCTAGGTTAGCTCTGGATTTCTGCTGGAGAGGTGCATTAGATCCTTTGGTTTCCTGAGGCTTCTGGCCAAGGCAGTGATGGATCTGGGCATGTAGAACTAATTTTCATGCACTGTGCTATCACCCCTGATTAAAACCAATAAAACTACAACAAAGCTATGTCTGATTTTGTGTGAAAACAGGTATTTTAAGTGTAAGTGCTAAATGGTGCATGGATGGGTGTGAAATTGATTTTGGGACCCCACATAAATCACCATTTAACATTCTTGGGGTTCTGCAATCTTGGCTAGTGAATAATCTCTGCTCCCACAGCTACACAGATGTCACTGGTGTTACATACACAAGGACATAAGCAAAAGCCATATTACTGATGAATTCCATGATGGACACAGTGAGAGCAGCACCTGCCAACCTGGAGATAAGGTCATTCAAGGAATTCTTTACCTTCTGCCTTCAGCATAGGGTGCCTGAGCAATGAGAGTAAAACTACAATATCCAACCCAGTGAAAGATCTAAATGGCACTGAGTCTGATTTCTTTCTTTTTTGTCTCTCCCCCTGACTCCTTTCTCAGCAGAATATGGAAAGAATAAACTGGTTGAATGAAGCTCTGTCTTGCTGCGGGCTCTACAAGCCCTGTAGACAGCTCTGCTGCTCCCCAGGAGTGCCTGGTTCTGGGGCTGCAGATGCTCTGGCCCCAGCCCATCAGTATTCCAGTGGTCTCCCTAGTGTGAGCTTGTGAGCTGCTCTGAAGCTCTGCTATCTGTGCTGTGGCTTATTGCATGTATGGCTAGGCTTGG
>VWZO01004630.1:1123-26671 GCA_013396975.1 Bucco capensis | reverse complement strand
CAGCTCCATGTCCTTTCTGTATTGAGGGCTCCAGAACTGGACAGAGTATTCCGGATGAGGTCTCACCAGAGCAAAGTGGCAGAATCACCTCTCTGGCTCTGCTGGCCACGCTTCTCTTGATGCAGCCCAGGATGCCATTGGCCTTCTGGGCTGCCAGCGTGCACTGTTTGCTCGTGGCCAACTTCTCATCCACCAGCATCCCAAGTCTTTTTCTGCAGGGCTGCTCTCTATCATCTCATCCCCAGCCTGGATTGATAGTGGGGATTGTTCTGACCCAGGTGTAGGACCCTGCACTTGGTCTTGTTGAAGCTCCTGAGGTTCACCTGGGCCCACCTCTCCAGCTTGTCCAGGTCCTTCTGGATGACATCTTGCCCCTCCAACTTATCACCAGCACCCCATAGCTTGATGTCATCTGCACACTTGCTGATGGTGCACTCAATGCTGCTGTCGATATTGTTTATAAAAATATTAAACAGTCCAGGCCCCAGTACAGAGCCCTGAGGGACACCACTTGTCACTGATCTCCAGCTGGACATTGAGCCATTGACCACTACCCTCTGGATGCAACCATCCAGCCAGTTCCTTATCCACTGAATAGTCCGTCCACCCATCAAATCCATAGCTCTCTAAATGCAATGTATGGTCTGTCATACAACAGGTCAGACAAGGTAATTTGCTGTTCTTTCTGGCTCTGGATGCCATAAAGTTTGTCCCTTTTGTCAACAGGCTTAGAAGGCCTCTTGCTTCAAATTACTAGGAATATCACCAATTCTTCCTGTGTTTCTCTTCTCTGCTGTGAAGTGTATCTCACTGCATCCTAGAAATGGCTCAGCCTCAGCAGAGACATTTCTGACTTTCTGCTGCTTTGTCATCAAATGCCTCTGCAGGAATATCTTTGCTTTTATTTTCTCTACTTTTATATGACCTCCTTTTCCCAGCTGTGGAGGATTCTAAGCCAAGTGGTCGTGCTTTGATCCTGCTTTTTGTTCACTGAATCTCTGCTTCATCTGTCTGTAGCCAAATTCAGGCTCTTTCTTGGCAAGAAAAGTAATGGACCTTCATCTGAATAGTGCACTAATAGTGACTGCTTCAGAAGTCATGGGATTAAAGGTTGGGTTTGCAACATGCTGCATGGAGACATCCTTCTGTTGAGGACCATTCATGCTGATGAACTTGCAGCTATGTGCAGGGTGTGTAGTGAGTCCAGTGTAAGGGATGAGCCCCAAATGACCATGCCCTGAGCCCCAAGGGAGAGGCAGAGAATGCAAGTCAGGGTAGGAGCCTGGCAGCACTTCTTTTGGTTTGCTAGTGTCTCATACAGTCCCAAAACTTGGACCACCACATAGTCCAGGCATGGCAACTCCAGCCATGACAACTCTTGGTCACAGTGGGAACCAATGCAGGAAAAGTTTCCAGGGGCACTGGGAACTGATCCAAAACACCAGGGTTAATAAAAAGAGACACATACACACTTGTAATGAGTTCTCTTTCTACACTGAAGCTCCAGTCCAGACTACTGGATCCAGGAAAGCAGTGATCTCTCTGTGTCTCTATTTCTTTCCCTGCTCTTCTTTTCCTGTCTCTCCCCCTCACCTCTCTTAAGGCTGTTCAGTAACACAGGTGTACCTTGGCTTTGCCCTGTAAAACCACGTAGCTTAGACAGATAAGAGTTGTGAAAGGACAATGTTTACAGGATATTTGTTTCTGTTTGAAATCCTTCCTTAAAGTTGATGTTTGTGTATGGACCTGAGCATTTGTCTCATCTTTAGTCCATGAGGAAGGGGATTTGTGAATGAGTCGTTCCCCCTCACCCACAGGTGGGATGTAGCAGGCCACCTGCTAGCCCATTGTTAAAGAATTATCAGATGCTGTGCCAGAAGCCTTGTGATGTATGTGCTTTCTGANCCACAGGAGACCACAAGGGATTTTCAGACTGTGCCTGGCTTTCTGAAATATAATCTCAGGTTTGTACCTATGGAGGTGCAAAGTTAGTGGATTTTTCGAATTTACTCTTCCCAAAAGTTGACTGTTGAGAGGGTAACATTACTTGGAAAGAATAATTATTCCACAATGATGTATCTTAGTAGTCAAGAGGACAAAGGAGGTCAGAGGACAAAGTCATGATTGTATAAGTGCCATCACTGTACTATCATTTTTACTTTCAAATGTTTAAGCTAAACCTACATTTAACCTTTAACTCTGAACTTTCTGGCCTATTGTCATTCTTTTTAGGACTCTTGACCATATGCAGAATGCATCAAGAATTAAATAGCGGGGAAAGGTTTTTAACTGGTTCGGGTTTAGAGTGGAGTGATGAGTTGGGGACTGCAGCATATCATACCTATGCAGCCCTGCAAGGACTCCCCCTGGGCTGCTCCTTGTAGTAAAGCTTGGACTTACTGCATGGAGGAGGGAATTTAGTTGTCTTGCACAAGTGGCACATGTAATTTCTGATATCTCCAATCTCAGCTTGCTTTTTTTAAAATGCAGTTTGACTATCCTCCCACTCCATAATGAACTTTGTCTCTTTTGCTCACCCTTGTAAGTGAATTCTGCAGGGAAATTCCTTCCTTCCCCTTACTCTTTCAGAGAAAGGACAAATCTCTGTTGAAACCTGTCTGACAGATCACATTTTAAAAAACTGCTAAGCATTGTTGGTTTTTTGATCACATTACTGAAAAATAAACCTTCTAACCTTCCTTTCTGATTTACAGCTTTCAGAGAAGGATAAACCCTATGTAGATATCCAGGGACTGACAGCCTCCACCATGGAAATCCTGCTAGACTTTGTATATACAGAAACTGTTCATGTGACAGTAGAAAATGTCCAGGAATTGCTTCCAGCAGCATGTCTGCTTCAGCTGAAAGGTAATTGCCAAGTCCCAGCTCAGATTGCACAGTCGCTGCTGTTTAGAGATGTGATTTGTCTGCCCTTCTGGAAGTGGAAGAGAGATTGTGGGAGGTATGAGGACTTCAGTCAAACTTCTTCTGTCATCTTGTGCGCTGTGATCTCTTTGGTAGAGGAACTGACTTGGGTGGAGAAAAAGATGACAAAACAGGTTATTGTTCCTTGCTTGGGGCTACTGTATTCCTGCATGAGAATTCCCAAGAGGAATTGTGGGCTGTATAGCACATAAATGGTACAGCTCTGTCAACTTCTAATAGTCGGTGAATCCTGGATGTCATTTGATGTCATATCACAGTGTGTCTGGGTAGTTAACAAACTGGTTTGATGTCATTGCACTTGCACCTATGGAACTATCCCAGATAATTAGCCCAAATCACAGGCAACTATCAAAAAGACATTGGAGAAAACCTAGAAATCTGGTAGCCATATCCATAAGTATATCCATTTTTTGTTCATAAGCCATGAAGCTGAGTACAACTCACATTGGAGTCTTTTCCTAGAGTTTTACAAGTTTTATTTCAGTTTTGCATTTAAATAGATACCCAAAGATCAAAACAGCCTAAACACATGGTTTCCTGCTTAGTGTTTTCACATCCCTCCACAGAAATATTTGCATGTATGTTTCTGTAGTAGTTTTAAACTCATTATTTGAGTTGGATTTTCATTACTGTTTAGAACTTACTTTTCTGAAGCCCTTTCCAAAGCAGTGGATTGATAGTAAGCATGCAGTGCTCATTCACCCCTCCAATTTTCCATAGGTGTGAAACAAGCTTGCTGTGAGTTTCTAGAAAGCCAGCTGGATCCATCAAATTGTTTGGGCATTCGGGATTTTGCTGAGACACACAATTGTGTTGATCTAATGCAAGCTGCAGAGGTCTTCAGCCAGAAACATTTTCCAGAGGTGGTTCAACATGAAGAGTTTATCCTCTTAAATCAAGAAGAGGTTGAAAAGCTCATCAAGTGTGATGAAATTCAGGTAAAACCTGAAAAGTACCGTTACTGTGCAAAGCATTGAAGTAAAACATTGAAAGCAGTCAGAAATTAGTCCCTATTCTAGGGTGGTCTTCTCACATAGTTCCTGAATTTGAAATTTGATTTCCAAGAAGGTTCTTTTAATTTTTTTTTACCCACATAATCTGAAATTGGTCAGTAATGTGTCACTTCTCTGTAAGAATTTGTTGTGACCCAAGTGTTTCCTGCAAGTAAGACAATCACAGTTAGTTGCCTCTGCAGAGTTCTTCTCTTGTCTCCTTCTTTCCCTGGAGGAGCTTTCAGAGGTTACAAAGACAAGTTGTCTCAATGCCTGCATTTCAGAAATACCCCAAGACTTTAACATCTATTTGTAGAACTTTGCATGCTACTCAGCAGTACAAGGAATGCATGTGTCATCCCAGGCATTTGGGTGTCCTCTACTTTTATAAGCAGCATAATGCATGATGGTGCAGGGTAGTCTGACTCTTCAGGGAGTTATATATAGATTTAGTTCCCTTGAAGTTGGTTTCTGGAGGATTTACTGTTTGGCTGGAGCCTGTCAAATTTTTTTTTCCAAATTTTCTGTGAAAGAATTGAACATTCCTTGGTAATGGGGAAGGGCCTAGATTTTTTTTATTGAGATGGACTTTGTCGAGGGTTGATGTTTGCTTCAGTCCTAGAAGCAGCGATTGAAGCAATCCCTACTCAGAGTTCACAGTAACATGAACTCTTAGAAGCAACCAATGTAAGTGATATCTCTGGGGAATTCCTGAAAAGCCAATACAGGGCTGGCCAGAGGAGAAGCCTTGATGTATGTCTTGAAAGTGGCCTTCAGTCAAGCTAACATCCTCTTTTTAATAAGCCTGCTCAAGAAGGAGCATGCAAGATAGCAGTGAGAGGTCCTTGCTCAGGCTGAGATCAACAGTGGAGAAAAGCTGAGTGTGGTTGGTATTTAACAAGTCACAGCTTTAATGCCATAAGGGTTTGAGCTTATGTGGGTTGAGGTGAGTACTGACATAGTACTTTCGAACAGAGAAGGAGATAATGAGGAACTTGAAGGTGAGCTAGCCAAACTAATCAGGTGATCTGCACAGGCCAACTGAAACTTGTTAGGATTGGAAGGACTTGTTCAGGCCATACAGATATAGTGAGGTATGAGTTCATTGTAGTACCTTGAGAATGTTAAGGGAAGTAAATGTAGCTGTTGCTGTGCCAGTGTAGAGTGATCTACTGTATCAGAGGATACTGAAGGAGCACCCTTGGAAAATTCCCTGGCTGTTTGAGAAGTGTAATGGCAGGGCCTCACTGTGATGCTGTGTTTAGTGGTGCTGATTGTTTATCGGGGGGGGGGGAACAACACAATTAACCCAAAAAAAACCTGTTAAATCTGTCAGAGGACATTCAGTTTGAAAGGCAATAAAATGATAAGGGCTTATTGCATTTATGGAGGAGGTGGGGAAAATTGGAAGCAAGAAAGTATTCTGCTCTCCTTTTGTGATCTGTAATTGTCCTTTCCCTGTAATTCAAATAGAAGCCATTTCAGATTACACTGTAGCAAATAAAAATCAATGCCTTGAAATGCCTTACATAATTTACCTCTGTGGCTCCCTACTTCAGAACATTCTGCAACAGACAGCTTCAAACTGATCTGCAAAGTGGACCAGTTGTAAGTCAGGGGGAAGGCTCAAATCCTCTTATTACAGTAGCTCCTTCTATCTTCATATTGAAAACAGTTAACAGACCTCGTGATAATAAATTCGTGTCTGATTTGCTTTTACATTGGATGATCTGAAGACGTGCAAAAAGAAAAACAAGCCTAAATAATGTATTATAGAGCTTTTTACAATTCTTTGTCTTTTTGTAATCATAGATGTCCAAAGCACATGAGCTTCTCTAAAAGTGTCAAATTGAGGTGGTTCAGACAGTGTAATCTCTGGAAGTGGTGTAAGCACCAGCATGTGCTGGTCCTAAATAGAAAGAGAAATAAAGGAGTCACAAAATAAAATAAACAGTAAGATTCATGCACTGGGTGTCTCCACTCTGAAATCCAATTGTTTATGGTTTCTTAAATGTGGGTTGAAATAAAAAAAACGAAACTTAAATGTACCTGGTATGCTTGGGTGTTAAAGGGACAGCACATGGACTGCAGGGGGCTGAGGGAGATGCTGCTTTGTGAGCAGGAAACACGATTCTGATCATCTTTATGATGGCACTTTGCATTTTGCAGGACCAAAACTCCTGCTCCACTGAGGAGTTGGGGGAGCTGCCCTGTGAGTTAGTCCTGTCACCGTGCTCTCTCAAAGTGGTGGTGTCTCCTAGCTTCTGGCTCTGCTGCATTCCATAAAGCTCACTTTTTTTTTGGCACTCATACTGCCAGTTGTTGATCTCAGTTGTGACGATAAAAACAAATGCCATTTTAAGGAAAAGAAAATGAGGGAATTTCATACTGCTTGTAGATACAACTCATGGGAATTTCCATAACAGACTCTCACTTGAAATGTCCTGCTCTCATGCTAGCTGTGAAGCAGTGTCAACAGCCTGGGAGTTGTCTGTTCCATGGCAGCAGCTGAAATATATCCTACAGGCTGATCAGTGTGTGCCACTCTTCCCAGGTGGACTCTGAAGAGCCAGTGTTTGAAGCAGTTATAAACTGGGTGAAGCACTCGAAGAAGGAACGGGAGGCATCCTTGCCAGGGCTGCTGCAGTACGTGCGTATGCCACTGCTCACCCCCCGCTACATCACCGATGTCATCGACACTGAGGTACCAGCACCCCAGCTGTGCACGCAGAGCAGCTGGGAGCCAGTATCTGGGGGGATTGCTGTGTCCTGACCTAACAGAGCGTGTTAAAAGCTGTTTTCCCTGCAGATGCTTTTGGATGCTGACACTCTGGAGTTGTCCCTGTTCAGCTGAAGCATCCACAGCTTTACTCAGCAACAGTTTGCTGTGCCAGCAGTTACAGCATCCCACTTATAAGCTGAGAGGGTGCACCATCCAGTGCAATTAATTATTGTCTCCTCTGATATATGTAGCACCTTTCTCTTGTCATCTGTTATTTCTAACAAGTGCTTTCTGCCTTTCCTTCACAAGTGATAGCAAGTCTTTTTCTCTAGGGTGAAAGCTGCCATCCTAGGGAGGAAATATCTCCTCAGAAGTAGTTTTAAGTGCAGATGGCAAGCATGTGACTTTGAGTGAGAAGGAGAGCAGCTGTGTACATCAAGGGCTAGCACGCAGCTAAAAGCCATATCTAATACTGGTTCTTTGGGTGGCTGGGCTGTTGCAGAAGCAAACCAAAATGTGGATGATGATTAAAAGATAATTCTTTGCAGTAAAAGTTTAATTCCAAACAGGAAGTGATGCTGACCCCATGCAGGGTTTGACAGGAAGGCACAGAGGAGTTCGAGCCATCATTCTGCTTTGATGATGATGTGAGGTAATCAGTGGTTACTAGCCCTTGTCATCCAACAGGTGCTGAATGTTGAATGACAGACTTTTCTACATAGAGAAATGGCTGATTTAGCAATATTCATCTCTAATGTGATATAGCTGCCTCTTACAGATGTTACTGCATAAGGGCAGCTGGCAGGCAGTGAAGTTGTGTCAAAGCTAAAGTGTATTTAGTCAGATTGTTGTGGTCCACTATAAACTGAAATTGGAGCTAAGCCAAAAGGGACTGATACCAAAACAATTAGACCTGTTCCAAACCCAGCATAAAATAGTGTGTATACAGGACCTCAAATTTCTTACTGTACAGGATGGCCTCTCCAGTTTGGAAGTGACACACGCTGGTGGGACATCATCATCTCAGGCCAGCATGGAGAGTAGAGTGTTGGTCCTGTGTGTCATCCTGTGCTCTGAATCCTCTGGCCTTCTTGAACAAGCACCAAGAACTTTTGAAAATAAATCTTAACATATTGCAGTAACACGTAGCACCAAACACCTAGAGGGAACTGAATGCTAAGTACTCCAGGGAGGTTGGTCCATATCTTCAGCCAGGGAAGGGAATTACACAGCATGGAGGAGATGAAACTGTCCTTGGGCTGCAGTGCCTCTCACTTATTTTAAAGAAAACTTACTGCTTCTGTGGGCTCTTTGTGACCCATGTGCAGAGGGATCAAGCTAATAGATCCAGCTCAACTGCTTCATTGTGCTGTGCTTCTTGTTTCTTCCTTGATGGCAGGTGCATGCTGAGAGTTCATTATGTGGGGCAAATCCAGCCAAACTGATTTCAAGTGTAGTTTCTCTGTCAGTCCTCCTTTCTCAGACATAATCCTGCTGACTTAAATGTAGTAGAAGTGGCTTTCCCTTAGTTTTCCAGTGCAGTTTTCATTTTGGAACCTGCAGTGCCAGACTTTGTGTGAGAACTGAGACCTATCTTTTCAGTTGCAGTCCAGTCTTAAGTTCTCTGCATTTCCTTGTGTGTATTGTTTGCACCATGACACAACTAGCCACAGTCCACACACAAGTCATTTTTGTGCTGTCTAAACTGATGAGGGTTGGCTTTAGGACAGTTCTCATGAGGGATCTTAACATACAGTACATGTAGCAGTGACTCCTGTTTTTCTCCAGCCTTTCATACGATGCAGTCTGCAGTGCAGAGACCTCGTGGACGAAGCTAAGAAATTCCATCTTCGGCCTGAGCTCCGGAGTCAGATGCAAGGGCCAAGGACAAGAGCACGTCTAGGTGAGCAGCAAAGGAAAGGACCCTGAGAAGGTCTGGGGCACTGGCAGATATTGTATTACACACTATGCCTAGTACTGAATAGCTTCACAGCCGTAACTTGTCAGTCCAGTCCTCAGTGGTACAGAAAGGGGCCTGGAGAAAAGAACAGAGGTACACTGTTTTCAGTGCACGACTTTCAGTGTGGCAACGTGGGGACTAGTTGATTGCCTTTAATCCCAGGCCTCTCCTGTGACCATGAAATCAGTTTTCTGAGTTGTAGATGCCTCCAGGTATGTTTGTCCTAGCATGCAGCTGCCTAAGAAGTGTAGGAAGAGTTTCTTCCTGTCTGAAGGCAGGTGTCAGAAACAAAAAGTGCTGCAAGGTAAGTGACAGCTGTGTTACAGTGAAGGTGAGTTTTCATCAGGGAATCTCAGAGAGGAAGGCACAGGGATGGAGATGGAGAGGTACCTCTTTCCTTTCAGAGGTACTAGTCTTGTTAAGGCAAATAAATGATTTCTTCCTCTCTTTCAGTCACTACTACCAAGCACAGTCACTTAATAGTTGGGAAAATGCTTGGTAAAATTGTTGGGAAAGCACTTGAGAGCAACATAAACAGTAGGAATGACCCACAAAAGGAGTAAAAGTATTTTACAGGCTTCTTTAGGACTGTGGCCATTTCTCACCTGATACCCTCTCTCTTATCTTCAGACTCACCCTCTCTGGCCTGTGTCTGCCATGCATTTATCCCATGCACACTCACAGGGCACTGCCATTGATGTCCGCATTGACTGCTCTTCCTGTGAGCAAACCTCCCTTTGTGGTCTCTAGTGCTGCTGTTTGTGTGGTGGAGAGGGACCCTGAGAAACCCTTTGTGGTCATTTCTTGTCTTTACCACTGTTTTAGGGGACAACAGTTTAACCACTAAAGGAGGAGGGCAAATGAGGTTTGTCAGAGAGACATATTGGTTAACGTTTTTTGGTCTGAAGGGAGTGTTGCTGAGATGTCGCTTGACCTCCAGCATAGTCCAGGCTGCAGCATGTCTCCTGTGTTTGTGGGAACATCCTACACTGGTCTGAAGAATGTGCAGTTCAGCTCACCTTGTCACTTTAGAAAGACACATTTCATTTTGTTCTTAGTTGAAATGCCTCACCTGATAAAGGAGACATCACCAAACTGTTTTATTGTTTAATTGTACAGGTAAAAGCTATTGCTAAGGTTCATGTTCTGGATTCAGCCCTTCCTTTTTTATTTGATTCGATACCATCTACTACTAAGAGAACTGGCTCTTATCATGTGTTGAATTATAAACTGTGATCAAGTTGTATAGTAACTTTCTATGGGATGAACTGAAATGATTGCACTTCTAGCTGTTAGATTGGACAGGAGCCTTTCCAAGCTGCTGTTGGAGCTCTTGTCTGAATCATTCTCAGTTATTTTTTATGTTTTTCTTCATCTGAGGTAGCAGCTGTTTTGCTTTGTGACAGATAAGGTCTTGTTAAATCGTTGTTGCTTGGTGTTCAGTCCTTCTGCAATGAAAAGCTGGACAGGTCTAAGCTCCAGTAAAACTCCCTGGAGGGGAGAAAGGGCCCAAGGGATCCAGAGGATACTCATCTATTTTTAAAACTATCATAGAAGCCTACCTTCTTTGACTACCTTCAAGGCAGTCATAACAAGGGAAGTTAGAACTCTCTAGATCAAAAGTGTTACTTAACTGTCACAGAGAAAATAAGAAAAATTCAAGGACCATCTCAGAGAAAAGAGAGCAGAGAAAGGCGACTTTGAAATAAAATACACAAGATTAAGAGGGAATTCCTGGGGAAAATATTTCATTAATTTTTTGGGCTTCAGTCAGCCTGACCTGTTTGTTAGTGACATAGTGAACAAAGGTACTATCAGGTCAGGATGCCACTTGAGAATGAGCCTCCCTTGTTTGGGGGGAGGCTACAGGGAAGCAGTCATCCTCGCTCAGCTTTCATGGGGCAGTAAGAGGTTTGGAAAAAAATCAGGAAAGAATGCAAAAAAAGATATAACAGAGCCAGCTTCAGTGCCTTACTTAGCCACCTTGTCTTCTCCAAGTGCCTCTCGTCTTGGGATTAACAGCCCTCTAGCAGACAGCTCCTAACACTTGAGTTAGTCCTACTGCCACACACCCTGGGAGTTCTTCTCTCCCCCACTGAGGAGAGAGGGAGTCCCAAGTCCAGGCCAGGGTAGGTGCCTGCTTCAGAGTCATGACAAAAATGGGAATTTAGAGGAAGCTTGTTGTACCAAGGAGGGGGGTCAGTGTTTCTTCAGGTGATTCCTTTGAGGTGACCCTTTGGTTATGAAGGAATTGACATAACTTTGCTCTCCCTCTTTGCTCTAGGAGCTAATGAAGTCCTGCTTGTGATCGGCGGCTTTGGCAGCCAACAGTCACCTGTTGATGTTGTGGAGAAATATGACCCAAAGACTCAGGAGTGGAGTTTCTTGCCAGTAAGGGCCCATTTTTGACCACCACTGGGTTGAACAGGCTGTCATCAAACACTGATCCTGTAGCATCAGCTATATAACATTCCTCTTTGGGATATCCTTTGCCTTCTGCATAGAAATTCTGACAGAAATACTTCAGAGTTGCTGAGGTTTAAATAGTGAATGCTGAAACCGCTTCACATTTGCATATTTACTAAGTGAGCTTTGCATAGAAAGTGGTTGTCATATTTCTAATCAGAGGGGCCTACAGAGACCCACATCTTTGTGGGAGTGAGAGCTATCATGTTTCTTATTGAAGGGACGTTAAGCTTTAACGTTAGTAATAAATGAAATGTCAATAGGAATAGTATAGTCAGTCCTGCTTTCAGGCAGGCTGCATCATCTCTCTGGTTTCATTGTTTGTGAGCATAATGAGAGACAGAAAGGAAGAGAGAATTCCTGCACTGAGGATTACTACTACCCAAATTTAAAATCCCCTTTATCTGTGTGAAGTGGTGGAGAACTGCTTCTTCTTTAATATCACTAATCACAGAGGACCCAGTGTCACCTGATGTCCCAAAATTCTGTTCTTCTTTGGAGGTTTTGCTTCAGTTATTTTCATCAAATCTTCCAGGTCTCTACATTTTTCCATTAACAGGCTCTTCAGGTAGCCAGTGGGAGGCACACAGACCTCCGAGGGGCACCAATGAATCAGGAACAGCATAAGATAAATGACATCTAATGCAAAATATTTTGGCGCAAAGAGACCTGGTCATGAGAAGAGAGCATGGCAGAGACAAGAGTACAGGCAGATGCAGTCAATGAGGCTGTATCCCTTAACTCCATAGCGCTGCTTGCCTCTGTGCTAGTGGCTGTTTTCCACAAGAGGATGGAAGAACAGCAATTGGTCTCATTGTCACTTTTGCTCTGTTGACTCTTCCAGAGCATCACCCGTAAAAGGCGCTATGTAGCAACAGTATGCCTGCACGACCGCATCTATGTCATCGGGGGCTATGACGGTCGCTCTCGCCTCAGCTCAGTGGAGTGTCTGGATTACACGTCAGATGAGGATGGAATCTGGTACTCGGTGGCTCCCATGAACGTACGACGAGGCCTGGCTGGAGCCACAACCCTTGGAGGTATGTCCTTGTCACTGTACTGACTGGAGAATACAGCCTATTCAGTTCTCATCCTAAAATGCCCTGAGCTGGTGTGTGCAGAGTGGGATGACTCCGTGGGAGGAGATGAGTCTGAAATTCTGCCTTCTCATCATCTGAATGCAGTTCAAAGTTGCCCACACATCCTAAGATGAGCTCTGCCTCTGCTTCACAGAGACATTGCCAAAGCAGAGACATTTAATGCTTTCTTTGCCTCTGTCTTTAACACAGAAGATGGGATCTGGAGCACCCAGTGACCAATGACAGGGAGTCTGTTAATGCTCTAGTTGACCCTGAACTAGTCCAGGACTTGCTCCTCCAACTAGACCCCTATAAGTCTATGGGGCCTGATGGGATCTACCCAAGGGTACTTAAAGAGCTGGCAGATGTCATAGCAAGTCCTCTCAATGATTTTTCAATGGTCTTGGGAATCTGGGGAGGTCCCAACTGACTGGAAGCAGGAAAATGTTGTCCTAATTTTCAAGACGGGCAACAGAAATGACCCTGGTAACTACAGGCCTGTCAGTCTCACTTCTGTGCGTGGTAAAATTATGGAGATTATTCTGGGAGCTATGGATAAGCATCTGACAGACAATGCAGTCATTGGTCATAGCCAGCATGGGTTTATGAACGGGAAGTCATGCATAACAAACTTGATTTCCTTTTCTGACATGATTACCTATCTAGTTGACCGAGGGAGACCAGTTGATGTCATCTTTTCAGACTTCAGTAAGGCTTTTGATACTGTCTCCCACAGCATCCTACTTGACAAAATGTCGAGTATGCAGCTCAGTAAGAACTGCAACTGGGTACGTAACTGGCTGAAGAGTCGAGCTCAAAGGGTTATAGTAAACGGAGCTACATCAGGCTGGTATCAGGTGATGAGTGGGGTCCCACAAGGATCCCTCTTAGGGCCAATACTGTTTAACATCTTTGTAAATGACTTGGATATAGGATTTGAAGGCCTATTAAGTAAGTTTGCAGATGATACTAAGTTGGGAGGTGCTCTTGACTCCAAAGAAGGTAGAGAGGCACTGCAGAGAGATCTAGATAGACTGGAGGACTGGGCAGTCACAAATCATCTGAAGTTTAAGAAGGGCAAATGCCAGGTTCTGCACTTGGGAAGGGGCAACCCAGAAACAACCTACTGACTGGGGAATGAGAGGCTGGAAAGCAGCACTGCAGAGAGAGATCTGGGAGTTTTGATAGATAGTAAGTTAAATATGAGTCAGCAGTGTGCCGTGGCAGCCAAGAGGGCCAACTGAGTCCTGGGGTGCATCAAGCACTCCATCACTAGCCAATCAAGAGAGGTGATAGTCCCACTTTACTCGGCACTGGTGCAGCCTCACCTGGAGTACTGTGTGCAGTTTTGGGCACCACAATACAAGAGAGATATGAAGTTGTTGGAGAGCGTCCAGAGGAGGGCAACAAAGATGGTTGTGGGATTGGAGAGGAAGTCATATGAGGAAAGGCTGAAATCACTTGGTCTGTTCAGCCTAGAGAAGAGGAGACTGAGGGGAGACCTCATTGCAGTTTATAACCTCCTCACCAGAGAGGGAGGGGTGGGTGCTGACCTCTCCTCTCTGGTGACCAGCAACAGGACCCGGGGAAATGGCATGAAGCTGTGCCGAGGGAAGTTCAGATTGGATGTTAGGAAGAGATTCTTTACCCAGAGAGTGGTGGAGCATTGAAACAGGCTCCCCAGGGAGGCAGTCATGGCACCAACTCTCATGGAGTTTAGAAGCTCTTGGACAGTGCTCTTAGACACATAGTGTGGCTTTGGGGTTGTCCTGTGCCTAAATAGGAGTTGGACTCAATGATCCTTGTGGGTCCCTTCCAACTCGGGATGTTCTGTGATTTGTTCTTATGGCGTGTGTCGGTACATCAAGGGAAAGGGACTCTGAGGGATTATGGAGTGGGAAGCTCTCGTGTGGTGACAGTGAGACATATTACTAAGTACAGGACACCAAGTACAGCAATAACTATCCAGCACAGGAGATCAAGGCTGAAAGGAGCTATGTGCAGGGAAGGATTCTTAGGACAGACTTGGAAGAATTACCAAGCAAACCAGAGCTCTTCAGCTTGCTTATGCTAGCAAAGCAAAGGCCAAGAGGGAACATGATTGTTCTCTATAACTTGGCACAAGAAGGAAGAATTGAGTAAGAACAAATGGTTATAAACTGGCCAGGAAAAAGTTGATGTGGAAATGAGAGGAAGTTTTCTAGCCATTAAAATAACAATCACTTTACTGAATATTCTGAGCTTTAATGTTTATATTAAAATATCTTCTTAATAATTCTTATTGGTTAAATGTTATTCTTTTATGTTGTTAATCTATTATAACGAAAATTCTGTTACAAATGCAGCAGGTTTGAAGATGTCAGATTTGTGAAAGCATTGCATGAATTAGTTTCTCCAGTGGAAGGACAGTCCGTTGATGATCCAGACATGTCTTTTGAATCTTTAAAAAAAAGAAAAAAGGTTACTACCTTGTAAGCATTTCTGTTTGTTTTGTTTGTTGGGTCTATGTGCAGGCTAATGCAGTGAGCTAGTATAAGGAGGCTGGGTTTGTCTTAGCTCTGAATGTGCCAAGATCAGTAGTTGTTCCTGTATTTTGCAGTCCATGTTGTAGTTTTACCCCATCAGTGAGGGCCTTCTTGCTCCACATGCATGCTTGATACTTGACTTACTGAGTCCCACCTCTGTCCAACATTGCAGACATGATCTATGTGTCCGGTGGGTTTGATGGCAGCCGGCGCCACACCAGCATGGAACGATACGACCCAAACATTGATCAGTGGAGTATGTTGGGAGACATGCAGACAGCACGGGAAGGAGCGGGGCTGGTGGTAGCTAACGGAGTTATCTACTGCCTTGGTAGGTACTGTAGGACCTCTAGGCATTCATGCTTTCTACAGAAATCACTATGCAGATGCTGTCACTGGGGAGCACCAATTACATCATGTCTAACTTAGAGGAGAAGGTTTAACCTCACTGCACGAGGCACTGCACAGCTCTGTCAGCCAGTTCAGCCTGTTCTCCCTGGTACCACTGCAATGGCTTAGGCTAGAGCTGCCCTATAGCTACAGTAAATGCTGTCAGAAGCAAATTGGACACCATCACCCATCATTGAAGGGATGGCTCAAGTGCAGGGGATGAACCATGTCAGTTGAGGTTTTTGTGGGCTGGACAGTGCCCTAGAGATGAAGCAGAGAGCCACAGGACAGAGAGTGCATCTGTTCCACACAAAGCAATGTTGGCTTTAGTGCTCCAGAGGTGTATCCTGAGCCATATGTTTTCCAGCTCCTTTCTGTAGCGCTCATTTCATTTTTGGAGACCCATGCGAGCTGTGAATACAGTGAGAGTGCTAGAGGGCAAATGACTGAAGGCTTCACTGAGCTTATTCTGTAGATACACATTCTGGGCCCCAGAAAAGGCAGGGCTAGTGCTGTATTTGCATTTGTTGCAGTCTTGTTCCTGGGAAATCACAGATCTTGGATACTGGTTTATGGGTTTCACTTCCCACTCCCAAATTCCTTTTCCTCACATGGATGCCAGTGTGCTGCTCCTTTACTGAAGCTCCACAATGAGATTCCTTGGTTTCATCTTGTGAAACAGCTCTATGAGACATCCCAGCCTACACTCTGGATAGCCTCATAGCATCAGCTGGTGACTGAGGGCTGCAGTACACAAACTCTGAGCCAGTGCCAAGTCTGGGAGCTGTACACCTGCTTTAGCAGGACAGTGTCAGCACTGGCATCAGCATGCTCAGAGGCAGCTTTGGGCAGCATGGTGCTAGCCTGGTTTTACTGGTTTGAAGAGGTTTCTCCCAGCATGGCCTTGGGCAGTGCAGGGGCAGAGCTCAGTCTGAGCTGGCTCCAGTCTGGCATCACAAGCTGCAGAGATTCTCTTTGTTCTGCCAGCCCCAGTGTACTGTGAGTTGTGCTGATTGCAGTGTGATGCTGTGCTGAGGATTAGCCAGGCATGTTATTGCTCTCTACACAGAAAAGATTTTCTGGAACTCAGAGCCATAGTTTGCTCCTCTATTTTGTTTCAGGTGGCTATGATGGGCTGAACATACTGAATTCTGTAGAGAGGTATGATCCCCACACTGGACACTGGACAAATGTCACACCAATGGCCATTAAGCGCTCAGGTAAGAGCCCACAGTTCTTCAAGGTCGAACTGTTTTGGGCTGCACTGAGGAAGCAGTTACTGCTGGCTTGTTCTGCCCCTCACCCCAGTGGATGGTTTAGCTTTGAGAAGGGATGATTTTAGGATACGCTGTCTTAATTCACCAGGGGAAAAATAACTTTTCACACGCATGCTTGATGCTCCCATCCAATGCCAAGATGTGTACAGAGGAATGGGAGGGGGGTTATAGGTTACAGGGAGGGAGAAGTTCTCTGTGGTTTCCATAACTGGGAGCAGCACAAGCTAGCAAGGCACAAACTGCAGACTGCAGTGCAAGAGAAGGGGACAGTTTGCTAAGTTGGTGCTCATCAGCTGCACAGGACACAGCAAAGGCAGTAGTAAGGCACTGCCAGAGCAGTGTCACATTGCAGCAGTACCACACTGGTGGTGCAGTCACACATTAGTTATCCCCCACCAACTCTTAATCTTCCCTGCTTGGCATTTATCTGAGCTTTAAGTTTGGCAGTTGTATCTAGGAGAAAAACATGGTTTAAATCCTACTTTTGGAGTAGCTTTCTGTCTCGGCTCCCCTTCTTTTCTTAAAGGAAACCTTGTGGGGCTTGTGCAGCTCCTGTGTGCTCAAGTGGTGGCCCTCTGCTATTGCACTGTGCCTCGGGCTGCCTGCCCCAGACCTTCATGGCTGTGCTGGTGAGCACCTGCAGCCTTGTGCAGCCATGTGTGGATGGGCAGGATGCTCAGTGCCTCCACTGCTCTGTGGTTCTCTGCTGTGCTTACAAGCCCTCTTTTAAAACTCTTTTGAAGTTGCTTTTTCTCTAGTTCTTTTAATAAAAATCCTTTACAATTAGCTGAAGCAGCTGTCTATGTTTAGCTGGTATCTGAGGCTAAGCTATAGCAGTTTTTTATCACCTGATGATCCCTCCCTAGCAGAGAAGGGGAATCAGGAAAAGGAGAGTAGACTTGTGGGTTGGGAATGAAAATGGATTTAATGAAACAGCAAAACTGATACAAATGCCAATATGAAGTACATGAAGTTATACTCAGCTCAGCAAAGGTACAGCAGTCACATTAAACAGGAAAGCAGTCCTCAGAAGCAGGGTTAAGAGGAGCCCATGCAGGAGGCTCCTCTGTCCTCAGCAAGCCTCCCCCTTAAATACTAAGCATGATATTTCTGGTCTGGGATACACCTGGAGCCAACTCAGCTCAGCTGCCCTGGCTGGCTCCAAACTGCTGATGGCCTGCAGACAATGGCTGCACAAGGATTCTCTCCCGGCAAAACCAGAAGAGTAGCACTGGTTTTGTTCTTTGCTACATTGTGCTTGTTTAAGGCCTAGTGGTTACTCAATTAAAACTGGTCTCTATTCTAAAAATATTTAAGCTTTCTTGTACCTGCAGTGGCATTCACCAAAAACCTAAGCTTTAAATATTTCCTGCTGTGACAGGGCTATTCCTGATGGGTGTGGCTTGGAAAGTATTTCCCATATGCCAAGAAAGGATTTGATTTAGAAGTTGGTCACTTTCCACATCCAAGAAGACCCAACATTCAAAGACACGATAAAATCTGCAGGTGTTCCTGTGTCTGAGGGAACGTATGAGATACTAGCCATAGATCTCTAGAAAGCTTAAGGATGGGTCTGTCCTGTGCACCAGGGAAGACAGCTTCAGGCAAGACCAAAAGCAAAGAGTTAAAGGGAAAAACCTCTTATAAGAAGCATGTCCCAGATCCATGCTAGCTTCCCACAAGATCTGGAGGCTTTTGGTGGCAGTGCCTCAGCCCACCAAACAGGCTCCTCAGTGCCACAAGCAAACAGGAACATTGTGAGGCTCTTGACCCAACGCTACCTCAGCCAGGTTCCTTCCTCAGTGCTGAGAGCTGCAGCACTGAGATCTGAAACAGGTATGCCCTTTTGGTCTGTTTTTCTGTGCAGCCACTCTGTGGTATTAGCATCCGTAGCTACTGATAGCTCAGATACCAGTTGCCCTTGCAACTTCCATCCTGGTAACAGTTCCAGTCCATCTGTCCTCGTGACCTTGGACCCTGTAGGACTTCTGCCCCATGGCTTTGACATTCTTTCTTGAGCTGTCTGCATGCAGATCTTTGAATTCCAAGAGGAGGAGTAAAAGTAATCTTATGTTTGTTCACAGAGATTGTCTCTTCCTTGTTTCTCTTCATCTCTTAGGACAGATTCTGGAGGTAGACCACCCTTCAGAAACCTTGGCATTATTGCATTGCCTGACTCAACTTCCCTGATTAGGCCTTGGCCTGGTCTCTCAGCCAAAGTCTTCCTCACTGAAGCTATCTGAGAGGCCATTGTGGCAGCCTGGCCTTTCCCAGCTGTTTGGTTGCTCTCAGCAAGGATGGACAGTGAAAATGAGGTTGCATTCAGTGGAGCAGAAAGTCTCTTACACCCAGTTCGGAGAAGAAACAGATCAGTGCCCAAGAGCTGCAGAGTAGCTGGCTTGTTCCCTTCAGGATAATCATCAGTGCAATAGTTACATGGTGAGGGTAACAGCCGTTACAGGGTGTACTCTACTCTCAAGATGTAGCCCAAAACAGCAAGGGCTGTTGGCAATAGCACCTAAGGGCACTAGGTGCATCGCTATCTTACTGTGGCTTTTGGTGCTTTACCTGATGAGGAATAGAGGCTGGTGGAGGTTTATTTTCTGGTGGTGTCAAAAGTTCCCAGTTGGGCCAACTGCATTATTTATTTATTGCTCTTGCTGTGAGAACAGCTGTTCATACAGATGCTTAGGCCACTTACACCTCTGTGGCTGTGCAGTGGGCACCAGGTTTCATTTCCCTGCATCCCAGAGGAGCAATGTCAAAGAAATCCCTCCTCCAGCCTCACATGGAGCAGCATCGTTACCCTGACTACAGCCAGGGTCTAGGTGACACCAGGGAGCCAGAAACACCAGAGAAACCTGTCTCTGTGGTGACAGAGTCCCAGCCAGCTACTCGCCAGGAGCGACTGCCTCACCAGAGGGTCAGGGTGTCCTTTAGCCAAGGTGAACATCTCCTGTTGCTAGTGCTGCCCTGGCTGCCATGTTGCTTAGTCCCCCCTATGGCAGAGACTGAGCAGCATTTAGTGGAGTCACAGGTTTCTATGTATTGTACTTGGAGATCACAACAGAAGACACTGGGTTATGACAGCTCTTTTGCAGGAAGTGCAAGCATAAGGAAATGTCCTCTGAAGAGGGAGGAACTGACCTAGTTCAGCCTTGTAACAGCAAGCCTTAGGCACAGTGCTGAGGGTATCACTCAGGTGTAACTGTCCCATCTTCTCTCTCTCCAGGGGCTGGTGTGGCTCTGCTGAATGACCATATTTATGTAGTTGGTGGGTTTGATGGCACAGCACATCTCTCCTCTGTGGAAGCCTATAACATTCGCACTGATTCCTGGACAACCGTAACGAGCATGACAACCCCTCGCTGCTACGTGGGGGCCACAGTGCTGCGGGGGAGGCTGTACGCAATCGCTGGGTAAGCAGCTGCCCTGGGATGGAGAGGGACATGTCCCACATGTCTGTCTGCTAGAAGTGGTGAGTGGGGGTGACACAGCCTGCTGCCCTGTTCCAGGTGGCTTCTCTTTTTATTTTTATTTTGGCCTATATGAGAGGAGACAGCCCGCAAGGTCACTGTGCCCAGCCTACATAGGTAACATGATGGTCTAGAGCCAAGACAGGCAGCAGAGCAGCAGCAGAGAGCAAAAGGGAGCCAGAGGCAGTGTGTTGTTCTCAGGCCATTCCTGCTGTGTGCAATTATGCAGCCTCCCAGGGAGGGCTCTGAGTGCCTCAGCCTCCTCCTACACTGACATCCCTCACCTGTCAACTTCTGTCCTTGCAGATATGATGGCAACTCCCTGCTGAGCAGCATTGAGTGCTATGATCCCATCACTGACAACTGGGAAGTGGTAACCTCCCTGGGGATGCAGCGCTGTGACGCTGGAGTCTGCGTCCTTCGGGAGAAGTGATCTGTGAGGAACTCACAAAGAAGAACAATCTAAAAGGTCTCAGCTGGAGAAAGAGTCCTGAGGGATTTGCAGTGACTGTTCTGGAGAGTCGTGGATGCTATAGAAATAAACACCAGAACAGCAGCTTTCTGTGCTGCTTTTGACTAGAGCATGTGCATACACATGTTATCTCAGCAGTCGTCTGAAATCAGGGGGCTCTGTGTGAAGCGGGAAAAAGGTGAAGCAGATCAGGAGAAGCTGCGTTCTCAGATGTTCCTGTGGCTAAGTCCATTGGCAGAGCAGAGATGCCCCTGGTCTTGGCATCAACCAGCCTGTTGAATGCTTCCAAGGACATGTACATGCAACTGGATGGTCTCTTCAACCACTGCACGACCATGTGGGTCCACTGGTTGCTCTCAGCCATGTGGATGTGTGAGGGTGAATCCAGCTGCTCTTACGTTCCAGCTTCAAATCATCTTGTACATACTGAATGTTTAAACATGCTCCTCAAGTACACATCAGTGCAGAGCCAAATTGAGCGAGCATGTGTAAGGGAGTCCTGCACTGCAGCTGCAGCTGCAGGTTCCTCACAGGTCTGCACACAAAAGGAGTCGCAGATTAAAGCTGTTAACTACTGAGACCCAAAAGCCTGAGGCTTCAGGGAGCACAGGGCAAGGGGAAAAAGCTCATGGCCCAGTGTAGCAACAGGTCTGCAGCATTTATGCCCTGATCAGGGTGTTCAGCAAGGTTCATCACATCATAATTCCCTTAAAAAGCTTGACAGAGCCAACTTCAAAGCAGGAGCCTTGCTCTGATGCAGCAGTGCCTTTGCTCCCTTCCCCCTGGGGGAAGGTCACCTTGCTGAGGCTGAGGCCCTGAGGAGGGACACAATTGCTACTATCCCTGTAGATCTTGCTGGTGAGCGACTAGGGTTCATGCCTGGACAGACTTCTGTCCAGCACACCAATGTCAAGCCTTTCAGTCGAGTTCATTGTGTTGGTTTTCCATTTATCTAGGACTTTTCTGCTTCCAGGGCCATTTTGGAGTGAAATCCAGGATTCTGTTTTGCCCTTTGTTCTCAGCGTTATTCCCCTGTCTCGTAACTCTACATCCTCTTACGTGACAAGTAGCTCTCCTTCACCTGCCCCATCTGGCTCACTAGAGCACTCTCTCCTCAGCATGTCTCCTGCCTTGCTCTGTTTCTGGGAGCACAGGCTCTCCTCTGCCATCAGCTTGGCCCCCGCAGTGCCTGGGCTTCATGTAGTGCTGCTCATTGAGCTTACTGCTGACTCCTTGCTTGGGGGACCAGGGTGGGATCAGGGATGCGGTAGCATGAATTAATGATGCACTTTCAGCCAACACTCTGACCTTCTGCATTTGTTTCTATCACACAAGTGTTCTGTGGTTTTGTTTCCTATGTTTATTTTTTAATGAAAATACAAAGAATAAAAATATTTCCTGAGCCAGTGGGAGTTTAAGCTTCTGTTCTTTACCTTCAACAGATCCGTTTAACTACTGTGTGGAGGGTATGTCCAAACCCCATGCTACACCAAGCAGCCATTGTCAGCTGCTCCTCTGCCCTGCAGCCTCAGTGTGGTAGTAAAAAACAACTGCTCCATCTGTTGAGAATAAAAACCTCTCAGGCCTGGAAGACCTGCTCACTGTTGGTGAATTTGTTTCAAGATCTGTTTGAGACAAGTGTGGCAGCAGAGATGAGAAATAGGCTGTTATAATACTTTCCAGGACTTAAAGAAGGGTATAGGAAAGATGGGGAGGGGCTCGGAGACTCATGAGAGAGTGTAGTGATAGGACAAGGGGTAATGGTTTCAAACTGGAAAGTTTACATTAGATATTAGGAAGAAATTCTTCACTGTGAGGGTAGTGAGGTGCTGAACAGGTTAGCCAGTGAAGCTGTGGATGCCCCGTTGTCACAGAGGTACCCACAAAACAGCAGTAGCTACCCAAAATGAAGATTTATTCCAACCAAAAATATACAGCGCTCCAACAGACCAAAGTGGATTACAACTTTGGGTGTCAGGTGGAAATATAACACTGTCCTGGTTTGATGAGAAGCTAGAGTCAAAAGAACAATCTTTTTGAGAGGACTTCTCAGAATGCCCCCTCTCCCCCCTATATTGGGGACTGCAAAACTGAAATAAGAACACCAGGCATGCAGATAGTGAATTTCTAAGAATAGCTTTATCTAAATTTAAATGGTACAACAGTATGAAAGAGATAAACAATAAAGAAAAATAAGGTGGTTAGTTAAAAGATGGATTCGGCCCTTTCTCCCTACTATAAATCATCAATGCCTGTCCTGCCAGCAAAAAGTCGGCAGGCTTCCAATTAATTACCTCCTCCCCCCTTCCAATTAATCACCTCCCCCCCTTACTTTCACCCCGGGACAGGAGTTGTACAAATACCAGAGGAATTTCAAGAATGCCAGAGGCCCCCCTTTTTCTCAAAAAGGGGGGGGGGACGGGCAAAAAGGCCGACTTGCGAACGCACAGCCGATCTGAGAGAAAGCAGGAAGAGAGAACTCCTCTTACATACACAAAAATACATCATCCCTCCGCGCAGTCCGTGATTTGCTGCCAACTGTCTCTCTTGAATGATGTCTCAGGGTTACAGCCCTTGACCCCCCGTCCAGAGATGTCGCGATGATGGTTTACATCTGCGCAGGTGCGGGGTTTCATTCTCTATCGGCAGATTCTGCAGATTTCTTAAAGAAACAGTGTCCAAAATTCAAAAGGGAACATGACGTACAATAAATCCTTAGTGTTTTAAATTACTCCATGACAAACACTCCCCAACTAATTCCTAAGTTTTGCCAATACCAAAGATGACTCAAAATATGCACACACTCACTCATAAAAGGAAAAACTTCCCACTCCAGGGTACCCAAAAAGGGATCACTCACCCATACAGAGCAAGGGTCACTCGAGCTAGATACACTAGAAGTATTCACTCACCAAAAGGGGCACTGAGGGCTCACTCAATCCCAGAAAGTTTCCTTAGGCAGTATCCCAACTGAGGAGAGAGTCCCCAACTGCAGACCTGCTGCTCCAAGGAGGACCAACTCTGTCAGCTATCCAGCAGGGCTTTGTTTATACCCTAGTCAAGTCTGAAATGTAGTCATTTGGCATCACAAAGGCAAGCTAAAGGCCTGAATAAAAGTCATCAAGCTGTAATGGCTGAGAAGCCGTGACCCTTTATCAGGTCTTGTCCTTGTCACTGCAGCTGCAGCTGCCACACCCATCCCTGCCCATGGCCCCCTGCCATGGTCCAACCACCCCTCCTTGGTTGGACCTAGATGTTCTTTAAGGTCCCCTCCAACCCAAACCGTTCTATGATTTTGTGTTATCATAGAGCCCACAGTTGTTTATCTGCCACAGAAACGTTGGGATGAATGGAGCCCAGTGTTAACTTCTCTGTCAGTGCTGTGGCTACAAAATATCATTTTGGAACCCCTCTCCAAAACCTTCTGTTGATTTCACAGCAAACAGCACTGTCCTATCCTCACAGCCTCTGATGAGTCTGAATGCTCTCCCCACTGCCTGGTTCCCTGTTTTTCTGGTTTGGGCCAAAACCGAACAATTCCGTTCAATGATTTTACTTTTCAGATGAAGCTGCTCTAATTAACTGCACTTTCTGAAGTTAGCAGCTTGTTTTTCACAGATAAGACCCAATGTTTTGGAATTACGGCTGGGGAAAGGAATGCATCAGGGTCACCATTAGATCTTGTGTCTCACAGAGGGGGTGCAGAGCAAAGGGCTACACCTTTAGGGAGGAGTGGACAGTTCAGGTGATCCCAAAGTCACCAACTAGGTATTCCACACCATTCCACTACAAATTGAGGGGGTTAGTGCTCCTCCTTCCCTTTTCTCCTTCCTTTGATGGCCAGCATCTGAGGAGGACTCAGCCAATCAAAGGTTCGACTCCAGCTCCCACCACCACCAGTCTGTGGCCTGCTGCTGGGCCTGCTCAGCAATGATGCAGATAGCAAAAAGGGGATTTGGGGTTCGATTTTAGTTTTCTAAATACTTGTAAATATTTTATTTCATTCCTATTACTTTATTATAGTGGTGTTAGTTTATTTTATTGCCAACTTTTCCTTCCCTTCCCGGGGTTGAGGGGGAAGGGAAGTAACAGAGAGTGACTGTCCCAGTTAGGGGTCACCCCAGCCCCTAAACCATGACACCTGTTATTCCAGATTTCAAATATCTTCTCCTGACACATCTTCCTGAGGATGAATTTCTCTGTCACTCTTTTGCCAGCAAGAAATATGTGAGAAATGAAAAAGGCAAAAGGCCTTGTTTGGGAGAATGCAGCAATCACAAGGAACTGCTCACTGATTTTGTATGTGGATCTGTATTATCCTGTGTACCTCAGGCATGTGGAGGGAGAGTTTCCAGGCTACCAAATCTGGAGCTGTCAGTGGCTCCTCTCCCTTCCTGACCAGCCCTGCTCTCCTGCAAAGGCACTAGAGGAGATTCAGCTCCAGAAGTGAGTAGTGCTAGGGGAAAAAAGAAGTATCTGGTAGGTGGTTCTGCCAGCATTGGAACTGGACCACAGCAGGACAGGACCTATCCAGAATGGCCAGCAGAGCCCATCACTACCTTTCTGGGACAAGCTTAATGTTTACACCTTCTAACCTACTCCCTCATTAGCAGCTTAGTCTTCTCCTCAAGATAGGACTATAACAAACACCAGGCTTGGCACCAGGAAGACATAAGCACTGCAGAAGGACCTTCACACAGAGAACATTGGAAGGCCTCCAAGGGCCTTCATGCGTCATGAAGCAGAGGAAGATGAAGTAAAGAGGGTCTTCAGACCCCCAACCCAATTTCTGGAGAGGTGTGCCAGAGGGTGCTTTGGGGCAGGACTGAGACAAGTGGGATTGGATGGACATTATTATAAGATAATGGACCCGGGCATGATTTTGTATTCCACGGGCTTAAGGCTCATTAAAGCAGCTTTTTCTTATCTCATCTCTACTAAATTCGCCTGGAGTTTTTCTTCAACTCTCCTTAAGGCAACAATCATCATCATCATCATCATCATCATCATCATCATCATCATCATCATCATCATCATCATCATCATCATCATCATCATCATCATCATCATCATCATCATCATCATCATCATCATCATCATCATGGCCAAGCTTTGCGAAGGAAGATCTGGGGAGGGCTCCATCCACGCTCATCACAAGCACTTTTTACAAGTGCACTGATGGCTGAAAAGGCCAACGCGGGACAGACAAGAGTGGTTGCAAAAGGCACAGCAGAAGGACTCCT
>VWZO01004629.1:345452-356354 GCA_013396975.1 Bucco capensis | reverse complement strand
CCCCCCCCCCCTCCCAACTCCAGCATTCTTGGTATGCATCTTTTTGGATGCAAGTTCAGCCTGAAGACAGATACAGGAGACACAGTTCCAGATAGAAAGAACTTTGATTCCTTACTTTGGGCCATTGTGACTGTATTTCAGGTAAGCTCTGGATTCTCTGGGCAGTTTGAATGTAGACCACCTAGAGCAATTATTTCCCCTGTTACAAAATAGAGGTGTCAAATTTGGATTGAAAGAGCTCTGTAGAGGTTTTTAGGGCAAAATGATTGTGTTTCTGAGTTAACTGATCTCTGTATGCCCTGACAGAGAAGCAATACACTCAAAAGCATCCCTGTGCTTATCTGTTGTCAATAAAAATTAAGTCTAAGAAAGCCTGGAAGGTCCAGCTTGATTTCCCTATCATGTAGTCAGTAAGATCAAGATCTACAAGTCCATCCAGACCCATTTTTATTCCTATTCTCCAGCTCTTTGTCTCCTCACTCATTTTCCCTGCCCCCAAATTGCACTTTACAGTTTGATTTAACTGAGAGAGGAACAAACACTGTCAGAAATCAGAGCTGGAGGTGGTGACTCTATGTGCTGCCTAAGTCCTTATAGACAAAGTTGCTTTTCCTCTGTTATGTGCCTGAAATTACTGCCAGATTCCACACTGGAGCAATAAGCTATTTCCAGGAGGTTCTAAATATAAAGATGAGTCTTTTCTGTGCCTTTTAAAGCTCAGTCTTTAGAGCCCAAGTAGAGCAGAATGCAAACAACCTTCAGCTATGTTTCTAAATGGAATCATTCTGGTTGGAAAAGACCTCTGAGATCATCCAGCCCAACCATCCACCCAAAACTACCATGTAAGCATCACACTAAATGTTCACCACAAGGTAAAAACCAGCCCAGAGTCTTCATTCTGAAGAATTCAACTTCTGGCAAGGTTTGCCTTCTGCCAGAGGAGCCAAGGATAAATCAGGCTGAGCCTCAGCACCTTCCCATTTTTCTTTCACCAAGATTAATCCAGGTTTCAGTGTTTCTTCTACCAGTCCTTTGGGAAGTTAGAGTGGATGGAGAGCACTAGGACTCAGTCCTGCAGCCCATGGAGGTTAGTGAGTGACCTGACTCAGTGCAGCTGGCTGATTCCTAGCCCCAAAACCACCTTGGCTTTAGGAGGGTTAGAGGCAATTTTCTTTGCAAGCATCAATCTGCCATCCATCCTTTTTCTCAGGTTCCAGGGGTTTTTGAGCTCCAGGGAAGCTAGGAGAGTGAGAATCCCTGAGGAAGATCCCTTGGAGCAAAGCTTTGCAAAGATGTGTCCCTTTTTGCTCAGCTTCTCAGTGCTTTTTACCTAATGGAAGCCACTTTGCTGCCTTGAGTTGCTTGAGCTACTCAATGTCATTTATCTCCTCAAATCCCATGTCCCTTACCCTTTTCCTTCAGCTCCTGATGCCTGGAAGGACAAAACAGCTCTGGTCTCAGGTCTGTTGTCCTCTGATGATTATCAGAGGAGGCAATACCATGAGCCTGGTACCAGCACATCCTTCATGTTAGCTTCTCCAAGAGCTGATTTAGGCATCTCTATAGGCAGCAGGGTGCTAGATGTGTGCAGAGAGAGAAGCTTTGGCCCTGCAAGAGCTCTCACAGGCAAAGATCTAACTAAAGGGATGGTTTGCTTGTCTCACCTCATTGAGACCTGCTAAGGATTATGCTCAGCAAAGGCCAAGAGGAGAGGAAGGAATGGATGAGTTGGGGTTGGAATGTAGCTGCTGGGCCTGAGAGGAGTAATCAGAGAGTCTTCTCCTTCCCCTCTCTGCAGATCCTCACTCAAGAGGACTGGAACGTGGTCCTGTACAATGGGATGGCCTCTACCTCCTCATGGGCAGCACTCTACTTTGTGGCCCTGATGACCTTTGGCAATTATGTGCTCTTCAACCTTCTGGTTGCCATTCTGGTAGAAGGTTTCCAGGCAGAGGTAAGAGATCTGAGCAGAGGGAGGGATAAAACAAGGATGCAACCATCTAACCATGCAAGGAGCCATGAATTTAAACTGAAGGGGGATAGAGGAGCTGGGTTGGCCATGGGAAGCTCTTGTGAACCTCTCTTGGTATGGGATTTGGGAGACCAACACTTTGATTGATCTGCTGTAGGGTCTGGTGTGGCTTTTGGGGGGACCTACTAGTGACCTTCCAGGACCTAAAGGAAATTGCCAAGCAGGCTGCAGAGGGCCTGTTTGCAAAGGCCTGGAGAGAAAGGACAAGGGGCAATGGTTTTAAAGTGGAAAAGAGTAGCTTTAAACTGGACATTAGAAAGAAGTTGCTCCCCACGAGGGTGGTGGAACACTGGCCCAGGTTGCCCAGGGAGGTGGTTGAGTTCCCATCCCTGGAGGCATTGCAGGTGAGGCTTGCCAGGGCTCTGGGCAAGCTGCTCTAGTTGGGGATGTCCCTGCCCACTGCAGGGGGGTTGGACTGGATGAGCTCCAGAGCTCCCTTCCAACCCAAACCAGTCTAGGATTCTCAGCAAGCTGGCAGCTTGCAGGTAGCTTTGTGTACAGCACAGATCCTGCTCCTTAGCTGCTGTCTTCTTGGAGGTTGTATCACCTGCTAATGGACATCTTCCTGCAGGACAATCTGAGGGCATGGCCACAGAGCTCATGGCTACTCAACTCACAGAGCTGAGTGTCCCTCAGCAAGTTTGCAGATGATCCCAAGCTTGGAGCAGTGGCTGGCACACCAGGAGCTGTGCTGCCATCCAGAGTGACCTGGACAGGCTAGAGACATGGGCAGGGAGAGACTGAATGACATTGAACAAGGGGAAGTGTCAAGTACTGCATGTGGGAAAGAACAAGCCCATGGATCAGTCCAGACTGGGAACTGATGTGTTGGAGAAGAGCCCTGGGGAAAAAGCTCTGGGAGTGCTGGTGGCTAGGAGGATGCCCATGAGGCAGCAATGTGCCCTTGTGGCCAANTCCTGCTCTGGCAGGGGGGTTGCACTAGATGATCTTTCTAGTTCCCTTCCAACCCCTGACATCCTGTGATTCTGTAATAACTCCTCTTTTTTGGGGGGGAGCTCAGGATTTCCATGTGTGTAAGGAGTAGGTTTCTTTGCAGAGCTTGGCTTGCTCCCTCAGTGGTGCCTCAGAAAAGGCCAACAATCTCAGGCATGACATTTGCAGGGCACGTTGTGGCTCTTTGCTTCCATTTATTAGCTAGAAACTCCTGACATGAAGCCTCTGGGCTTGTCACTTGTCTCATAGTGAGAGGAAAAAACCCTTCTCAGGGTTGTGTTTCAGCTGCTAGGGTTTGATTCAAGTCTTGCCCTTACAAATATATAACTTAGCTCTGATTGTAAGCCAAAATCTCCTTGGATAATTCCCAGGGTTTTCTGTTTGTCTGGTTCTGTTGGTGTGTTGGAATAAGGCAGAGATTGCTGGTTTGACCTCTTTGCCTTCTCCCAGGGTGATGATTTTTGGTTACAACAGACACTGAGATGTACTTCTCCTCCTCTTCTTCTCCCTTTGCTCAGAGGTTTCTGTCACTCTGTCAGGTGCAAGGTGACTCCTGGGACACTTTGTGCAGCTCAGAGGCTTCACTTTTGAGCTGCTCAAAGCTCTGAACCTTCAGCAAGGCCACTACAAATCATCCTGTGCATCACAGGGCCAGAAACTCAGTTTGATCTCAGGCTCTGCTCTGCCTGTGGAGCAAGTCTGATGGCTAAAATAAACCAGGTTTCAATGGCCACAAAACCATTTGGAGTGCAGATGTGCTTAGGACAATAAGCAGCCAGACTTCCAACAGGATCAGAATTGCATATTTGTGCTTACAACTGTTCCCAGGTCAGCCTGGAATCGACCCAGAGCTGCTGTGGAAAAGCAGACAATCCCTCCCAAATTAATGCCTGTCTTCTCATCTACTCCACAAGAGAGAGGATGACTAAGGGAGCTTAAGCCTTGCAGCCCTTTTTTTGTGTGTGGCTGCCCCAGTGAGCAATATATCAGGGATGAGATGAAGTTCACTGCCACTTGAGTGTCTCTAGAAACCATGGGGATTTGTTCAGGCATCACTTCAGGAACTCTGCTCCTTTCCTGAGGATCAGCTGCTCTAATCCAACCATTTGTTCCCAATCTGCAGAGCTTTTGCTGTAGTCTTGATGGATCCAGGCAGAATCATGTTGACAGCTTGCTGGAAGCTCTTTCCATGCTCCTGTTCAGCAGAGGAGGAGCTGACAGTGACTCTTCTGTCACGTTATTGAGGCTGATCTGCCTCTGCTACCAAAAATGAGATGTATGAAAGGGGAAAAACCAAGTGGACTTGCAGGAGGAGAGCTTGGCTGGTGTCTGTCCTGAGATGATGCTCTGCTGGCCTCACTCCCTTCTCCTGCCTCAGCATGGCCAAGAGATTTTCCAGCACAATCTCCATCCCCAGCCAGGGTGAAGAAAGCAAACCAGGGCTGAGCTTGTAGATCTCAGTCACATTTACAGGGCTGTCACATAACAAAATCAAACCTCTCAACATCCTTTGCTGCTAAACCCAAAGTGCTTTCAGCTGGGATGATGGAGAGTGCAAACAAGGAACAAATCCCCTCCACAAGCCAATTTTCCTTAGGCATCCCTCTGATTCCAGCTGCACTTCTCTTGGGACAAGAGAACAACAACATTGTCACCATCACAACATCATCCTTCCTGCCCAAGGACAAAGCTGAATCTAAACAAGGCAAAGGAACTTAGCCAAGGTCATTCCCCAGGGCACTAGCAGAGGGAACTTTGTCTTCCACCCTCCTAGTTCTTGGGGCTGAGGTCTCTCTGAGCTCCTAAGCAATCCAACTTGTGCTGAAGTTGAAATGATGACTTGGATCTGTCCCATTCTCCTTTTTGTGCCTGCAGGGTGATGCTAACAGGTCAGACACAGATGAGGACAAGACATCTGCCAACTTTGAGGAGGATCTGGACAAGCTAAAGGATCTCCGAGCAACAGGTGGGAATTGGCCTCTCTTGGCAAGCTGAGAGCTACAGCTCTCCTTCCAGCCATCTTTCCATAGGGGAAGGTGGAAGAATCCATTTTATTTGGCAATTAATCTGATGGCTTTGTGATGCTAGAAGGGAGCTTTTTGGGTCAGACAAACGAGTGTTGCTATTTCCTTCAAACAGATGTTGTCCTTCTGGAAGCTACACTAGAATATTGAGATACGTCTTCTCTTCTGCCTCATTCCCACTGAAGGATTTGCTGCTGTCAAGGTGCTCCCAGTACCTCTCAGCAGCTCCTCAAATCAATCATGTTGTTCTTCATCTGTTCTCTTTTGGTTTGTGGCACAAAGGCACCTAGGTGAGGTTTGGTTGATGGAGATGATGTTGTTGCTGTTGATTTGTGTCCCAGGAGGGGCTGGGAGTTAATGTGAGCTAAAGCCACATTGCACTAGGAGAGCCAAAATATGGACTAGGAGGTGAAAGCCTTGCATGATAGGACACAGGAGCCAGGTTAGTGCCTCTCTGCTTTGTTTTGCTCTGCTTAGGATTGCTTTAAATGCATCTAAAGCAGGCTTTGTTTCAGCCTGGTGGGGAGCAGCTGGAACTCAGCTGAGGAAGAAGGGGCAGGAGTCATTTGGTGGGGAAGTTAAGACAGAGCTGGCTGGCTCCCAGCAAGGTGATGAAGCCAGCAGTGTGCTCAGGTAGCCAAGAAGGCCAATGGCATCCTGGCCTGGAGCAGGAACAGTGTTGGCAGCAGGAGCAGGGAGGTGATGCTGCCCCTTNATTCTAGGATTCTATGGAGCTGCTGAGCCTATAGGTGAACCCTCACATTCCCAAACCCCAAGTGATCAAAAGAACATCCATTGCAGACAAGTTGGCTAGGGGCTGAGCATCTTCAAATGATAAGAGAGTTCAAGGGGGAAAGAGCTATTATCACCTGATTTTGGGTAAGCTAGGAACAGAAAAGAGGGCTGGACTTGCCATCAGGCCAAGTCCATGAGTAACTGTGTGTGTCCAGGAGGTGCCAAGGGGTCACTAAGCAGCACAAGGCCATGAACATTTCTAGCACAGTGCTGTTGGTCTGTAAACAGGGAGGCTGGCAAGAGGAAGGTGTGTTTGCACATTAGCCAATTTGGAGCTGCATCTTCCACTCTTCCAAGCTAATGGCAACATCCCCACGGCCTCCTGCAGTGCAGCTCAGGTCTCTGTGCAGGTGCCAGCAGCTCAGCAGAAGCAGACTGCATTCCAAACAGCAGCCAAGGAGTTGGAAATAGCACAGGGAGAATGGATTTCTCACTGGAAACTTCTCTGCTGGTGCCAGATGCTCCCATCCTTTCCCTTTTCCTTTAAGACTGGCCCAGCAGTTGTTCAAGCAGAAGCCACTAAGTTCAGGGAAGAGGGAGCTAGTTCAGCTTTAGGTTTGTGTTTGAGTTGGTTTGGGATGTGTTGTGTGAGGAAGAGGTTTGCAGCCTCTCCTTGCCATACAGCTAACAGAGATGTTTCCTGCAAAGTCCACAGAGATGTGCCATGAGATTTCCCTGCTGCAGGAGGTTTGCTCTTCTAGGCAGGTGGATGTGTAGAAGCAACTTCCATTTCCCATCTCCTGAAGAGATGACTAAAGACAATGACTAATGTTTGCTTAGTGTTTTCCCCATGAAGGGACTTGGAGCACATCACAACTGCATCAAAATCTCTGTGGAAGGATAAATGACAAAGAGATTAACATCCCAGGGTGAATTTAGCCAGCTCTCAACATCCTTCCACTGGAAACTCCCTCCCAGTCCCTCACAACTGTAACTCCACTCTCTAAATCTCAAGAAGCAGTGAGCAAAAGAAGCTTTCTTTGGAGGATAAGGAGTTCCAAGCCCAAGCAGGGCTGAAGACCTCTTAAAAGCTTGTGAGGTTTACCTTATGCCTTCCAACATGGGGAGGATGATCTTATTGCCCATGATATTGGGGCAGAACTAGAAGCCCCAAGGAGTGATGTGCACTTTGAACAGTGATTTCCATAGCTGAGCATTGACCTCCTATCTTCTCTCTTCCCCTTTCTCTGCAGAGATGAAGATGTACTCACTTGCTGTCACCCCAAATGGTCACCTGGAGGGCAGGGGCAGCATGCCACCTCCTATCATCATGCGCACTGCTGCCACACCAATGCCCACACCCAAGTGTTCCCCACACATGGATTCAGTGCACACCTTTGTGGACTCCAGGAGAGAGAGCAATGCATCTCTAGACCCCTTGAGCTATGACCAGAAGTCCTTGGTAGGTTCCTAGTGCTAACAGTTCTCCCTCAAGTGCCTACAAGGGGCAGAGATGATGTCTGTGTGTGATGGTGGGATGATGTGTGTGTGTGANAGGAGTGGAGCATGTGCCCTAGGAGGACAGGCTGAGAGAGCTGGGTCTCTGCAGCCTGGACAAGAGGAGACTGAGAGGAGACCTCAGCAATGCTTAGAAATATGGGAAGGGTGAGTGTGAGGAGGAGAGAGCCAGGCTCTGCTCCATGGCATCCTATGTTAGGACAAGAGGCAATGGGAGCAAGTTGGAGCACAGGAGGTTTAGTATTAAGCTGAGGAGGAACTTGTTTGCAGTTCAGGTGCCAGAGCACTGGCCCAGGCTGCCCAGGAGCCTGTGGAGTCTCCTTGTCTGGAGCCATTGCAGAGCTGCCTGGACACATTGCTGTGTGAGCTGGTCTAGGTGCTCCTGCTCTGGCAGGGGGGTTGCACTAGATGATCTTTCTAGGGCACTTCCAACCCCTGACATACTGGGATTCTGTGAAAAGATTGATAGAAGTGAGATGTATGTGGAAAGGCAGGAGAAGAGAATCGAGATGTAGGGAATGAATGACCTCAGGTTGCACTAGAGATGGGTTAGACTGGATGTTAGGAAATTCTTCTTCACAGAAGGAGTTGTTAAACATCAACCCAGGCTGCCCAAGGCAGTGGTGGGGTCACCATCCCTGGAGGGGTTGAAAAAACCTGTGGATGTTGTGTTTAGTGAGGTGCTTTAGTGGCATGGGGGTGAGAGGTTGATGGTTGGACTTAATGCTCTTAGAGGTCTTTTCCAACCTTAGTGATTCTGTGATTTTATGCTGGGACAGGACAGTGACAACAGGCATGGAGAGTGAGGAGATGAAGAGAGGAGGTAGGAATGTGTAGGGATTCAGTATCTGGTGGGAAAGCCATACCAAGCCACCTCTAGCAGAGAGATGCAACCTGAACCAAGTTCATGTGGTTCTTCCAGCCAAACCCCTCTAAGGAGCAGCTAGGCATCCTCTGCCAAGCACACTGGCCATTGGAGAAGCTGTCAAGTGTTGCTGTGAGGAGATGAGGTTTGTTTCCTCTCCACAGTGTTTTAGGGTTGCATCTTGAACCCACTTTATGTCAAGGCAAATGAAGCAGTTGCCCTTACTAACAGAGTAGCTGTTACAGCACTGGAGAGGAGATGAGGTAGGAGCTGAGCCATTGCCACCAGGCCCATCTCATGGAGCTGGAGCTGATAGTTTTGGCCACTTGATTGCATTATGCTTGCAAGAGGGGAGGGGAAGAGCAGCTCTTTGGAAAAAAAACAGATGGAGCAGAGTGAGTAGACAGAGTGGATTGCTGCTGCTGCTTCTCTCTGCCATCCCTCTGCCCTGCAATCTCATGTCCAAATCAAGGCAGCAGAGCATGAAGCTCTTCACAGAGACAGAGCCACTGTCCCCTTTGGTAAGCTGCTTAGTCAAGGTAATGCTTTTGAAAAGGAAATAGAGATGACTGTTGTTTGCCTTGGGGTTTCATGGGCTTGTGAGTTGCTGGGGGAGGGTTGTTGATGGCTTTGAATCCTTGCTCTGAGAGCACATCAGTGCCACCAGCCAAAGGGAGATGAAGCAGTCAGAGAAGAGCTGGCCCAGCATTGAGGAGAAGGAAGGCAGTGTGTGCTTCATTTTGGGCTGGGAGGAAGCCATGGAGGGGAAAAGGAGTTTTCCTTCTAGTGGGTTGTTTTTTTTTGCTCTCACCTTAAATGCTCTCATCCTGGCAGCTACCTGACAGCCCAAGTGCCAGAAATTTGCTGCAAGAGACACATCTGTTTCCATCTCCTCATGCAGCAAATTGAAGAGGAGGTAGTGCAAAATAAAGGCACAATTTCCAACAGCCCCTCTGGAAGCCAGGAAGGTTGTGGGCTGAAACCACTTGAACACAAGGAAGGAGAAGTGTCTTTGGGTTCAGTTTTGATGAGCAGTAGGAGGTCAGGCAGCAGAGAGCATTGGTAGCTGTGGCACAGGTGCACTTCTAAGAGTACTTTCAGCCTGGGCTTAGCTGGGTGCTTGGCTCCCACCTTGAGATGTTGGCATGAGGAGATTGGAGAGCAGGAAGGGCAAGCTGGACTCTGTGAGTGTGAGATAGGAAAGGAACACTTCTGCTATAAGGACAGGCTGAGACAGTTGGGATTATTCACTCTGGAGAAGAGAAGGCTCCCAGGAGACCTTCTTGTGGCCTTCCAGGTTCTGCAGGGAGCTACAAGAGGGGTGGGGAAGGATTGTTTAGGATGTCAGGCAGTGATAGGACTAGGGGGAATGGATCCAAGCTTGAGGAGGGGAGATTTAGGTTGGATGTTAAGCAGAAATTGTTCCCCATGAGGGTGGTGAGACACTGGCCCAGGTTGCCCAGAGAGGTGGTGGCAGCCCCATCCATCCCTGGCAGTTTTTGGGCTGGGAGCAAGCTGCCCTAGTGGAAGGTATCCCTGCCCATGGCAGGGGTGTTAGAACTAGATGATCTCTAAGGTCCCTTCCAACCCTGACAATTCTATGATTCTAAGCTATGACTTGCAACAAGAAGAGCCTTCTAGTCTGGGCAAAATGCCATATCCTTTGGCTTCTTCTTGCAAACAAAGCCTCAGATGTGTCTCTCCTTTCTCAGTCCAGCCTCCGCAGTTCCCCTTGTGCCAACTGGGGCACCAGCAGCAACTGGGGAAGCCGACGCTCCAGCTGGAACAGCCTGGGCAGAGCCCCCAGCCTCAAGAAGAAGAACCAGTCAGGAGAAAGAGAATCCTTGCTCTCTGGAGAAGGCAAAGGCAGCACAGATGATGACTCTGATGATGCCAAGTCCAGCACGGTCAGCAAACCTTCCTTACATCGTCGGGCAGAATCCTTGGACTACCGCAGCTCCTTGGAGCTTCCTGAGCTGCTCCAGTTGCCCACCATGCCCCACTCCCTCAGTGTTAGCCCCGTGCCTCTTCTGCCTGCTGAGTACCAAGACTGCAATGGCAAGATGGTTCATGTCCCCAGTGAGTTCTTCCTGCGGGTGGATGGTCACAAGGAGGATCTTGCTGACTATGAAGATGAGATGGAGGATGTGAGTTGAGGGGCAAGGTGGGAGATGGTGTGTGAAGGAAGGGGCTTTTTCCACTTTAGAGAATAGAAGGCTTCAAGGAGATCTTCTGGAAGTCTTGCAGGACTTAAAGGGTTGATAAGGAAGATAGGGAGAAGCTTTTTAGTAGGATCTGTTGTGATAGGACAATGGGGTGATGGTTTGAAACTAGAAGAGCAGAGATCTAAACTAGGTAGAAGGAAGAAATGGTTTACACTGAGGGTGGGGAGACTCTGGCCCAGCTTGCCCAGAGAGGTCCCATCCCTGGAACCATTCCAGGCAAGGTTGTTTGGGGCTGTAAGGATCCTGCTCTAGTTGCAGATGTCCCTGCTGACTGCAGGTGAGTTGGACTAGATGACTTTTGAAAGGTCCCTTTCAACCCAAACTAGTCTGTGATTCTAAGAAGGTTGATTAAATACCAGGCTTTTAGCCAATTAATAGCTAAAATTATATATTATAATATTAATTTATATTATAATATTATATATAATATTATTATTATATATTATATTATATATTATCTATAAGATATATATTATATATAATATATATTATGTTGTTATATATTATATATTATAATTATATATTATATAATTATATATATTTATATAA
>VWZO01004629.1:307261-329997 GCA_013396975.1 Bucco capensis | reverse complement strand
GAACATGCCTGATAGCAACAGAGCTCAGGGGATGTTCTTCTCTTGTGTGGAACATGCCTGAGAGCAACAGAGCTCAGGGGATGTTCTGCTCTTGTGTGGAACATGCCTGATAGCAACAGAGCTCAGGTGATGTTCTTCTCTTGTGTGGAACATGCCTGATAGCAACAGAGCTCAGGGGATGTTCTGCTCTTGTGTGGAACATGCCTGATAGCAACAGAGCTCAGGGGATGTTCTTCTCTCCTGTGGAGCATGCCTGATAGCAACAGAGCTCAGGGGATGTTCTGCTCTTGTGTGGAACATGCCTGATAGCAACAGAGTTCAGGGGATGTTCTTCTCTCCTGTGGAACATGCCTGATACCAGCAGGACTTGGAGGGATGCAGAGTCCAGACCCATGAGACCTGTCTTATGTCTTTCCTCTAAACTAGAGTTGAAGCTTTGCTAGGCTTGCAGCTTATTCTCTTGGCTTTGGGTCTCATTTCCATCCTGCTTCTCCCCTTTCCTGCTTTGTGACAAGAGTGCCATTAATGGTTGTCCTTTAGCCTGAGGTAGAGCAGTAAGGACAGAGAGCCCTTGGGAGCAAAGCAGACCTGTGGAGATCCCTCCTGCAGGCACAGGAGGTATGGCTCAGCCTGAGGACCCCACTATGCTTCTGGAAGGTTCTAGGTTAGAAGTGTTGGCCATTTCACCTGGTGTGCTTGACTCAATTGTCCTCTAAGACATGATGACCCTAGAGGCTCCCTGCCTGCAGCAGGGCTTGCCTTCACTGCCTTGCCTGTCCTCCTCTTGTTCTGCAGAAGCCCAGCGCAGGCCATACTATGCTGACTATTCCCCAGCACGGAGATACATCCACACCCTCTGCACCAGCCACTACCTGGACCTCTTCATCACCTTCATCATTGGGGTCAATGTCATCACCATGTCAATGGAGCACTACAACCAGCCAAAGGTAAGAGATGTGTTGGTTATGAAGCACAGAGGACCTAAGGAATCATAGAATCAATCCTAGAATGGTTTGGGTTGGAAGGGACCTCTGGAGCTCATCTAGTCCAACCCCAAGTAGAGCAGCTTGCCCAGAGCCCTGGCAAGCCTCACCTGGAATGCCTCCAGGGATGGGAACTCAACCACCTCCCTGCTCATTCCCTTGCTCTTTGAAAGGTTCCATGTTCAGCACTGCAATCCATGCAAATCTGGGATAAGCTTGGTTGCCCCAGCCAAAAACTTGATTGTCCTTCTCCTGTGTCAAAGATGGAGAGTGAGCTCAAGTTTTACAAGGAAAAGACTAGGCTAAACATCTCCTCTCCTGACCCTCAGACTGTAAAACAATCCAGAGCTTTAGAATATTCCATGAAGAGCCAGGAAGGTGACATTCATGCCTGCACAGCAATCTTTCTGCTCCTCAATGGACTGAGAATAAACCAACCCTTAAGTACAACTCTTCTTTACAGAGCATAACATTCCTTCTTCCCCAAGAAAACCTTTGGCAGGAATCCTATAGCCTGTCAGTTTGCTGCATAGACTAATCTTCCATTGCTTTATCCTTTGTGGAGTTCTTCAGGCTCAGTGTTTACTTTTCCAGCACTGCATGGGCTGCCAGGTAACCTGCAGATTCCTCTTGGAAGCTAAGGCAGAGAAGGCACTAAGCATGCTTCATGCCAGCTTGACTGCTGGAGCTGCTCTGCTTCCCTCATTCCTCAGCATAACAGCCTTTGTTTTTTTGCATGGAAATGTGATTTAGCCAGATTAGGTCTTATTTATACTTGTTTTATATTCATGTAAAACACAGTGGTGTCATTTTAGAATGCAAACCAGCACCAATTATCCAAGAATTCAGTGTGCTCTGGATGAAACAGTAAATTATCCCATGTTTTTTGGGAGGTTGACATTTGACTGCAGGCACAGAAACAAAACTAAGGAGAGTAGTGCCCTGAGGAATGCCAACATCTGAAGAACTTCCAGTTGCTGTTCCCCATCCCCCAAAAAGAAATCAGTGCATGGTCATCCAATCTATCTGAGGGTCAACAAAGCTCAGTGAGATGTGATGAGGAGAGCCTGAGGCTCCTCTATTCCATCTTCTTTCCAGGGAGCTCTGCCTTGTCTCCTTTGATTATTGGAAGAGACCTGCACGACACTGAACAGCACTCCCATCCTCTCCCCAAATCCCTACCCAACCAGAGAGCTCTTTCACTCTGCAACTATCTATTTTAAGGTCCCACCAAGATTCTTTCACTCTTGCTGACCCCAGAGTTCCAATGAAATCCTTTCTAAACACTCATCATTGGGAAGTGTAAACACTCTGGATGCCTGACTTCCGAGAGCAGCTCGATTGAGAGCCTGAACGTTGCACCAAATATGGACATACTTTGCCCAGCTCTTGAGATGTAACCTTTTTTTCCCACCCCCCCCTCCACATTTAATCCATCTCCAAGATGATTTATTATTTCTGAGTGTTTTAAGCAAAACCATTGTCCTCAGGATTGCCAGGCTGGGATAAAGAAACCATCCATCAAGCCTTCTGCTCTTGCCCAAGCCTGGGTCGTTCAGAAGAAGTCAACTTTATTAGGGGAAGGGATGGAATTTGCTCTCTCTCTTCCAGACTCTGATCAATTTATTCATCAAAGCTGGAGGATTGATAGCTCTCCTTGGGTTGGTTGTTTTTTTGCACAGGTAGTGTTAGTGCTCACGAGGGTTTGGGTTGCATCAGTGTCTCAACCTTGACTTGAGAGGTTTGGAACTGAGCTCTGCAAGCTATTAGGATTTTTCTTCTTGTGCTTGCCAGTCTCCTCCTCTGCAAGGGCTCTAGGAAAGGACCAGCTCAGGCTGGTTTTAACTGGTGTTTTTCTCTTTCCAGTCCCTGGATGAAGCCCTGAAGTACTGCAACTATGTCTTCACCATCGTTTTTGTCTTTGAGGCTGTTCTGAAGTTGGTGGCATTTGGGTTCCGGAGGTTCTTCAAGGACAGGTGAGAGGATGGCACACTCCTAGAAGTCTCTTTGGGATTGAGCTCTGCTGTGACCCAGTTTCAAAGCTAGATCATTATGGTTGGAAAACACCTCTAAGATCATCCAGTCCAACCATTAAGCCAACACTACCAGCTCATCACTAAGCCATGTCCCTCAGCAGCACATCTCCAGGGCTTTTCAATCCCTGAAGAGATGGAGACTCCAGCACTGCCCTGAGCAACGTGGGCCAGGCCTGGACAACCCTTTCAGGGCAGAGATTGTTTCAATGTCCAAGCTAAACCTCCCCTGGCACAACTTGAGGCTGTTTCCTCTTGTCTTTGTTCCTTAGGAGAACAGACCCACCCCTACCTCACTCCAGTCTCCCTTGAGGGAGTTGTAGAGAGTGAGAAGGTGTCCCCTGAGCCTCCTCTTTTCCAAGTTAACCAACCCCAGCTCCTTCAGCTGCTCCTCACCACATTTGTGCTCTAGACCCTTCCCCAGCCCAGTGAAGATGCTCAAGTGGAGTCATTCAAGAGGCAGATGGCACAGCATGGAAGCAGCTGTACTGCATCACACCAAAGGTCCCTCTAGCAGTATCTTATCCCTGAGAATGACTCCAAGGGGATGAATAACAGGGACTGGGAAGCAGGGACACTTCTCAATCCTATCCTGCAGCAGCTTGTCTGTGCCAATCTGAGCTGATTTGCTACCACAGGAGAGAGGAGAAGCAGTTGGGATTTGCTCATGCTTGTTGTTAACAGATAATTCTCTATTCTCCAGTGTCTCTCCATGTATGATTTTGATTGATTTGTGGGGGTTTTTCCTCCCCTCCCCACCTTCTGTGTGTCTGCTAGGTGGAATCAGCTGGATTTGGCCATAGTTCTCTTATCCATTGTGGGAATCACCCTGGAGGAGATTGAGATGAATGCTGCCCTGCCCATCAACCCCACGATAATACGCATCATGAGGGTGCTGAGGATTGCAAGAGGTAGGAGCTGATCCCTAAGGATCTCCAACCTTCCCTCCAGATAGCTCAGCAAGTGGGTTGGCCATTTCTTCTTTTCCTGCTGTTTCACTTGGATTGGAGAACACTTAGGAGATGAGGCTGCAGAACTGACAAGCTGGCTGGAGATTCATGGGTGCTTCCAGTGGCATCCTAGGTTGGTCTTCAGTTCAAACCTGGGATCACAGAGATGGAGAAGGGAGGAGATGAGCTTGAGATGATGCTCTTCACTTGAGGAAGTGTCTCCTCATCACTCTTCCATTTTCCTGCTAGGACACTCTGGAGTTCTTGTAGCTTTAGATGTCCTTAACCTTCCTTGATGTGGGAGGTAGGCAGGATGTTGAGATATTCTGTGGGCCCTGCCAGGGATGCAATGATCTCTCTGAATAGCTCCAGGAGAGATGAAACCCCTCTCTAGGTTTTACTTGCAATACTCCCCAACCTTACTGACTAGGATTTGATTCTCATTTTAGTGTTGAAACTCCTTAAAATGGCTACAGGGATGAGAGCTCTCCTGGACACAGTGGTCCAAGCACTTCCCCAGGTAAGCTTCCAGACTTCATCCATGCCCAGCTTGTTCTTGTGGGTGGATTATGCTTGGGGACATCCCTGTGCCACTGTGTTTGGTTGCCACTAGAAGGAACTGGGGAGGATGTCACCTTTCTCTGCCATGGTGGCAGAGTTTGGCCTTGGCAGATCCTGCTCCCTGTGTGTGTGTTAGATGGGAGAACCAGAAAGATCAACTAGAAAAGAAGGGGAATTTCTTTTTCTTGGAAAGACCCAAGCTATTTTTCATCCCTAATCATAAAGATGTTTCTAACCTGAGCCATTTGCCCTGTGCTAGTCAAGTTTCCTTTGCACTGAAGGATTTTTGGCTGAGATTAAGGCATGGAATTTACCAACCTGACCCCTCTGTTGCTATGTCAAGGAAGCATTTGGGTTGTGTCTATGTTTTCTTTCTTCTTTTCAAAAGCATTGTGATCACAGAGCATATTTTCCCTCTCTCCTCCTTTTCTCTTCCCCCTCCCAAACAATAGGGAAGCTGCAGGCCAGGCTTTTGGTTTCCTTGGGGTGTCTTTGCACTTTACCTTCTTTATAAGGGAGATCCCAAGGGATATTCCAAGCAAGCAGATCAAAATGTCTTTTTTTGTGTGTGTGTGTGTCCTCCAGTGACACTCAGAAAATGAGAAGGCAAGTTTGGCAAGATCTCTCCCAACAACCATCACCCTTCCTAAAACTCCAGCTTCCATTTCAAAGGCAAGGGAAGAAGTTCCTACCCCCAAATTAATTAAGTGAGCAGCCTAAACCCACAGCTAGAAAATCCTCCTTGAATTGTTTCTGCTCAGTGATGTGAAACATTAATTGGATGTTTACACATGATGGCTTTGGGGGGAAATTCTTCAGCTGCTGTGTGGAGAAAGTCCATTTATGGGCTTCCCAGGACAAAGAGTTGTCATTGCAGTTTTGCCTTTCCCTTTTTTGGGTGATTTTCCTCAGCTTCCTCTTTGGTTTTGTTCAGCAGCTTGAGGAACAGAGAACCAAGTGTCCCCAGGCTTGGGAGGATGGAAGCATGTTGAGGGATGCAACCCAGGACATGAGTGCTGTCACTGGACACTCACTAGTGGCTCTGCCTTCTCTTGTAACTTCTCAGAGCTACTTTAGAGCACCAAGAACATCTCCAAGAAGTTCTTTGTCTCTGCTTTGCTCCCTACAGGCCATAGCCTCCCACTCAACCCTGGAGCCACAGCAAATGATGGATAGTCCCTTGGTGCCAGAGGAAGAGCTTATCTGTAGCTTGCTCTGCCCAAGTCAGGGGGAGTTGGATGGATGAACAGAGCATGGATTGACCTGTTCAGTGCTGCTAGAGCAGAACCACTTCCCAGAGCCTGTTTGAGTGACCAGCTGCCAAAGCTGAGGTTGCTGACCAGAGCTGGGTCCTTGTCCCTGATGGAGAGGCCAGCACAGGCATCCCAGCCTTGGGCTGCTGGAGCACAGTGTCTGGATGTGCTCATAGAATCCTAGAATGGTTAGGGTTGGAATGGAGCTCTGGAGCTCATCTAGTGCAACCCCCCTGCACTGGCCAGGGACATCCCCAACTAGAGCAGCTTGCCCAGAGCCCTGGCAAGCCTCACCTGCAATGCCTCCAGGGATGGGAACTCAGCCACCTCCCTGGGCAACCTGGGCCAGTGTTCCACCACCCTCATGGGGAGCAACTTCTTTCTAATATCCAGTTTAAATCTACACTTCTCCACTTTAAAACCATTGCCCCTTGTCCTTTCCCTGCAGGCCTTTGCAAACAGGCCCTCTGCAGCCTGCTTGGAAGTTCCCTTTAGGGACTGTTCCTCCCAGCAACGTGATTCATGCTCCATCTTTTTCATGTCCAGTCTTACTGGATCTCAAAGTGCTTTAAGAGACTTTAATGACCTATCTAGAAGGGTGTTACAGATGGGCACGTTGAGTTACAGGAGAGCAGTGCCTCACTCAGGGTCTCAGGCACACACAATCTGCTTCCTCTGCTGCTCAGCAGCTGCTGCCTGACCTCACTACCTCCCTGAGTTTAGCAGCGAGTGTGAACCCAGCACCCAGCTCAGCATCTTTCACTTGCTGCTGTCATCTCTCTTTCACAGAGCCATGTTTGCACATCAGAGTCAGGGGGATTGGAGCAGCTCTGTGAGGAGGAAAGGCTGAGAGCTTCTCCTGGAGCAGAGCAGAGGCAGAGGGGAGCTGCTCCATGCTGAGCAAGAGCTGAAGGGTGCAGGGGGCAAGAGGCTGGGGCCACACTCTGCTCAGGGGTGCCCAGGGCCAGCCCAAGGGGCAATGGGCACACACTGGAAGCCAGCAGCTTGCAGCTGAGCAGCAGCAGAAACTTGTTTGTTGTGAGGGTGCAGAGCCCTGGCCCAGGCTGCCCAGAGAGCTTGGGGAGTCTCCTGGGGTGCAGAGATCCCAAAGGATCTCTGGAGGAGATCCTGGGCAAGTTGCTGGGGGGGAGCCTGGGCTGGATGATCCCCAGAGCTCCCTTTCTCTGGGATTCTGGGATGTTCAATCACTTCCCAAGAGATCTTACACATCAGCTGAGCTATGGAGCTGCCCTATGTGTCTGCTTTCAGCCAAGGGCAACTGCAACCTCAGACACCAGCAAACAACAGCTTAGCATAACAAAGCCTATGGCTGTGATGACTTGAGCCTCCACAGCAAAGCCCTGAGTGTAAAGTGGCCTTTGAAGGACTGGTTATGAGGCACCTTGGTTCAGTAATGCCATGAGTCAGGATAAATTAGGCTCTTGTACAGTTGCTGATGAGCTCTTGACATGCTTTGGATGCTGAGAGCAAGAGAAGAGTTGTGAGTGATAACCTGGTCATAACTTGGATGTTACTCTCAATTCTTTGGCATCACATCAATGCCAGAAATGTGCAGCCTGATTTATGCAGGCACTCAAATAAAAAGCAGTAAAACACTCAGCTTTTAGGCTGCTTTGAAGAAGAAACCTCCCCGAGCCCCTCTTCTGCAGTGCTACAACATCAGCCTTCAATATACACTCAAGCTAGAAAAGTTGTTTATCACTCTTCTTTTAATGATTTGCTCATTTGTGTGTATCTGTGTGTTCATTTGCCTGTTTTCTTGTCTCCTCTAATTTGGAGTCATTCTGCAGATTGCCTTCTTAATGGCTTACAAACCATCAGTGGGCTAGCAGGCATGAGGAGCTAGGAAGGCACTATTCCAAGCAGACAGGCCATGGAGATGAAATAATCCAGCCCAGCCATCCACAGCACTCTATTATCTCTATTAGTCCCTGGAGTAGAGTGATAATGTGAGTGGAATTGCTAAGCTCCATGGGTAGGAGCCAGTTGAGGTTTTAGAGCAATTAAAATCTCCACTGGGTGATTTGACCATTCCCATGTCTTTAATCCAAAAAAAAAACCCAACCAACCCAAAAACCAAACCCTAAACAAGAACAACAACTAATAAAATCCAAACAAACAAGAAATAAAACCCCAAAACTTACTTGCTAAGTGATAACTTTAGGATAATAAGTATCATACTGATAACCTTTCTGGGCAGAATCCTCAGCAGCACTGTGGCTGTGCTACCTCAGAGAAGGAAGATCTCTCTCTCTCTTTCTCTCTCAACCTGAGTTGACTTGTAAATGTGGTCCTTAGGGACATAGTTTAGTGGCATGGTTGGACTTGATGAGCTTAGACGTCTCTTTCAACCTGAATGATTCAATATGATACCTTGGAGATGATCCTGGGTCCCTCAGCCTGATTGCCTCCATCATCACCTAGTTCATTTTTGGCTAGAGATAAAGTGATGCTCAGTGCCACTATGGCTCACTGGAGAACTTGGTTGCTCTATCTCACACAAGCTAGAGGTAGAAGGCATTTTAAAGTGGCAGGAGAGGTAAATGTGAGTGGTTAGTTGCAGGGGAAAATGCAGGTGGTTCCTGGTCAGGTTACTCTGTCCTTTGTCTTCTCTGCCTGAATCACAAAGAAAATCTACTCTTTGAGAGACCTCTCAGGATCATCTAGTCCAACCTTCCTGCTCCAGCAGGGTGACCCAGAGCAGCTTGCCCAGGATCACCTCCAGGCACCTTTGGAATCTCTCCAGAGAAGGAGAACTCCACAAGCTCCTGGGCCAGTTAATGCCTAAGAGAAACACACCAGGCAGGGTTTGAACTGCAAAGTGCCTACAGTTCAGTGTTGGTAAATAGACCAAGGCTTTTGTTTTGAGACACTGAAAGCTATAATTCAGGGAGTTGTTGTTGAGGACTATGTGCAAAATGGCAATGCTAGGAGAGCTTTCCATCTCACTGGAGCAGATATTCCTGTTCTGAAAGCTCTCCAGGCCAGCAAAGCCCTTTGAGAACCACCAACTCCTCTCATGGCTTGAGATGGCTTGTTCATCTCGCTGTCTTGAAACCCTCAGTCTTCATACTGAGCATCTCAAAGGTGGCAAACAGAAGGGGGAAAGCCTTAAAGCTCACAGCAGAGGACCAGCTCACTGCTGAAGTGCAGAGTTCTGTGCTATGTGAAGCTACAGCTTGGCCATATTGCAGCTGAAGGCAACGTCTTGGCTGAGGGGAAGGATTGATGGAGAGGCACCAGCCACAAAGACTGTGGCAGCATCTGCTCCTTCCCCAACTTCTATGGGTTTACTAAAGCAGAACAGGCTGTTGGAAGCCAGGGGAGATGACAATGAGCCTCTGGTCACCAATCCTTCTGTTGCTTGTGTTTGAAATGTGATGGAGTGATTTTACTTCGTGACCTCAAACTTGCCTGACCCTTGTTCTGCTTTCTCCTTGTGTAGGTAGGGAACCTTGGCCTACTTTTTATGCTCCTGTTTTTTATCTATGCTGCCCTGGGAGTGGAATTGTTTGGCAAGTTAGGTGAGTAATGTTGCCTGACTCAACTGATGTCATCCGGTTGATGTTTATTTGGGAATCTAGCTGCTTCCTTTCTTCTCTCTGTCTCTCATTCTTGGGCCTTCCTTAGCTTCCCAGCTCACAGCCTGAAGATTAAAGTTTGCTCTTGATCTCAGGGTCACTGGTGACACATGAGGATGTAATACAGAACCTGTCTTAATGTGCAAACACACACACATTGAGAGATTTGTCCTCCACCACCACCCTTGACTGGAGAGGAACTATTTACTGTTTAAATATCATTCTCCAGCATGGATATATGTTCACAGAGATGGAAGTTTTGCTACTTAAGACAGACCATGAGTCTGCAAAGCTGGATAGTAGTCAGATTCATGCTGGAGAGGTGCCACCATAAACATATCCCTCCTTGGAGTTTCCACCACACTCTATTAGGGTTTTTTTTCTACACTTGGCTAACATTGCTCCTCCAGCTGCCCAAGTCTTGTCTCTCTGGTGTTCTTCTCAGCAGCACCTTCCCCTTTCTACATAAATCAGGAAAGCATCCTGAGATTGTCTAACATCATTTATTCCTTGGGCTTGAGGATTCTGTGAAGCTGATCATGAAGATAAAAAGATAATCAGGTGGAGTCAGAGAGAACAACCTAGAGCTCTACCTCACCCAGCTCAGCCAGGCCAAGGCACTCACTGCCTTTAAACCTGTTCCTTGATGGAGATGTGTCTGTCTTCTCCATGTCTGCATCCCAGTTAGGGCTTGAGGAGCATCAGAACATCCCTTCCTCTGCAGAGGTGTTATGGTTGCCATTAATCCCCTTTCTAAGGCCAACTCTCTGCTCAGGTTACAAATGCCTGAAAGCAGAACATTTCTTTCAGGTTTTTTGGAGGGTTTTTTTTTCAGTCTCCAAGAAATTCTTGGAGAGAAACTAGTTCTGCATCCACTCCAAGTGAAATACTGAGTGTTTGATTGTGCAGAGCTGGATGTATGGGAATGTGTTTGTTGAGCCATAGGGGTGAAAAAGGTCTGCTTCACAGAGGTATCTTAGAATCAGAGACTGCTTTGGGTTGGAAAAGACCTTTCCAGGTCATCTAGTCCAACTCACCTGCACTCAGCAGGGACTTCTCCAACTAGAGCAGGATGCTCCCAGCCCCAACCAACCTGACCTGGAATGGTTGCAGGGATGAATGGGATATCTCCCACCTCTCTGGGCAATCTGGGCCAGGCTCTTACCACACTCAGTGGAAAAAATATCTTCCTTTACCTAGTCTAATTCTCTCCTCTTTTAGTTTCAAACCATCACCTCTTGTCCTATCCCAACAGGCCCTGATAAAAAAGTCTCTCCCCATCTTCCTTCTCATCCCCTTTAAGTTCGGAAAGGCCTCAAGAGCTTCTCCCTGGAGCTTGCTCCTCTCCAGACTGAACAATCCCAACTCTCTCAGCCTGTCCCTTGGATCATTTTGGCTTCAGTGATGTGCTTTTGCTTCTCTCCTCCAGATTGCAGTGAAGAAAACCCTTGTGAAGGTCTGAGCCGACACGCAACCTTCACCAACTTCGGCATGGCCTTCCTCACCCTCTTCAGGGTGTCCACAGGGGATAACTGGAATGGGATCATGAAGGTATGTACAGTTTTGGGGGGCTTTCTTCTCTCTGGATAGATACATAGATACAGATTTCAGCCCTTGTGGGCAAACACAGGAAGTTTTCCTTTCCCAAACATCGACATTAAACTTTCCCAAGTGGCTTTTCAAGCAGGAAGTTATCCTAATTCTCAGCCCACCTGAAACTTCATCCTTTTTAACATTTGAGGAAAATTAGGCCAGTTCTTGGGGCTGAAAGGAAGAACTGTGCCTTTGGGATGGAACAGGATCCTCCTCTTTGTAGGTGATGCAATTCCTGATGTCCATGGTTTCTCCTGCCCATCCTCACTGTACCTACAAGCCATTGGGCTATGTTATTATCCAATTCCCAGTGTTAGGTTGGTGTTAGGCTACTTGGAGGCCAAGCAGAGCCTCAGACCTTATTAATCCCTCCCTTTTCCCTCTCTGTTGCAGGATACTCTCCGGGAATGCACTCGGGAGGACAAGCACTGCCTCAGCTACCTGCCTGTCATCTCTCCTGTCTACTTTGTCACCTTTGTCCTCATTGCCCAGTTTGTCCTAGTCAACGTGGTGGTGGCAGTGCTGATGAAGCACTTGGAAGAAAGCAACAAAGAGGCCAAAGAAGATGCTGAGATGGATGCTGAGATCGAGTTGGAGATGTCCAGAGGAGCAAGCATCTCAACCACCAGTGGGAGCAGGAGAGATGCAGTGGCCCCAGAGAGCAGAGGAGCCTACAGGAGTCAGGAGAGCATGAAGTCAGAGGCAGGAGTGAGGAAGCAGCAAGCCCTGGTAAATAGTCCACACACAAATCATCTGCTCTTCTGCTGCTCAGGGTAGGGAGGGGATGCTTCTTCTCAGTCCCTGCTGGCTGATCATCAGGCAGTCAAATCTTGAGTGGCAGTGTGGGAGGAAGACAGTTGTCCCAGGTCTCACTACAGCAGAGAGATGTCATCTCCACACCCCTGAATCAACTCAAGAGGGCTCCCTGAGGTGGAAGGCTGCTTCACACACATTCTCCAGGCCAAACAAATGTCCTGACTGTTGTTCTGGTTGAGAGTGCAGCTTCTCATTGCTTTGGGCTATCCTGTCAAGGGTTAGGGCTGGGCTGACCACTAATCCAGTGACACCACTTTATGGCTGCTCCATCAGCAGCACCAAAGGGACATTGTTAGTGTCCTTAAAGCCTCCTGAGCCCTCAGGATGAAGATGATGAGCTCTTCAACTCAACTAACACTGCCTGGCTTTGCTATCCTGCTGTCCCCAAGGCTGCAGACTCCCTGTACAGTTGCCAAGGGGACCACATGCATAAGGGTTTCAAACAAAAAAGCAGATGAGAACAGGTTGCCCAGGGAAATGGTGGGATCACCATCCCTGGAGGGGTTTAAGGAACATCTAGATGTGCTCCTTAGGGCCATGGTTTAGTGGAATGGTGGTGAAAGGTCGATGGGTGNCTTAGGGCCATGGTTTAGTGGAATGGTGGTGATAGATCGATGGGTGGACTTGATGAGCTTAGAGATCTCTTCCAACCTTCATGATTTTGTGATTCTGAGAAGGAGGTTGCTCTAAGTTCTCTCCCTGTCTCCTTCCGGGTGTCCTGAGAAAGCTTTGNCTGGCCCAGGTTGCCCAGGGAGGTGGTTGAGTTCCCATCCCTGGAGGCATTGCAGGTGAGGCTTGCCAGGGCTCTGGGCAAGCTGCTCTAGTTGGGGATGTCCCTGGCCACTGCAGGGGGGTTGGACTAGATGAGCTCCAGAGATCCATTCCAACCCAAACCCTGCTATGATTCCTCTGCAGGCTGCTGTAGCCTCTCTGAGGCCTCAGGACTCCCACAACCTGCTGACGGTTCGCAAGATCTCCGTCTCCCGCATGCACTCCTTGCCCAACGACAGCTACATGTTCCGGCCTGTGAGGCCAGCCAAGGCTCCTTTCCCCCTCCAGGAAGTGGAGATGGAAACATATCCCTGCAAATCCCAAAGAGGTAAATGCTTGGGGAGTTTCCCTTCTTCCTGCTAGCTGAAAAGCTGGGGCAGCAAGTGGGTAGATGGAGAGGAGGCAATCTGTATTGAATGTGGGGTGAGCGAGGGCTTGCCGAAGCACAGAGTCACAACTCTGGGGACAGTCTGTCAGAGCTGCTGGGACAGGACAAGGGGTGATGGTTTAAAACTAGAAGAGGAGAGAGTTAGACTAGACAGAAAGAAGGTATTTTTTCCACTGAGGGTGGTGAGAGCCTGGCCCAGCTTGCCCAGAGAGGTGGGAGATGTCCCATTCATCCCTGCAACCATTCCAGGTCAAGTTGGTTGGGGCTGGGAGCATCCTGCTCTAGTTGCAGATGTCCCTGCTGACTACAGGGAGTTGGACTAGATGACCTGGAAAGGTCTTTTCCCACCCAAACCAGTCTGTTTCTATTCTATTCTATGATCCCGTGGCTTGACTTTTTTCCTCCTTGGTTGACAGTGATGTTCCAAGGAGCTATTTCTCTCCCTCTTACCTCACCTCAAGGACTGTGTTTCTCAAGCTGAACTCACTCAGGCTTTACTGGCCTGAAATTGCTCTCTCTGGTGATGCCAGTGTGAGAAGACTAAGAGCTGCACCTTTCCTCTCAAGTGATGAGCCCTGAAATCAGGAGCAAAACCAACGCTGAGAAAATTCAACCTGAATAACAGCTTCAGCTGCTCTAGCTTCCAGACAGAGCTCCTGCCCAGCTCTTGTGCCAGGCAGACTTCACCCTCAGAGCAGTCTCTTTTTTAGCACAGTACATTAGTTTCTTCAGGAGCATCAGGATTAAAAACCACTCTCCAGTGCCTCCCTAGCCTGAATCTTCCCTCAGGCAAAGAATCAGGAGCTCCACAGAACCTTGGAGTATCCATTTATCCAAACCCAGTTCCCCTAAAATGCTTTTTCCTCTCTCTTTTTGTCCTGCAAGTTGGTTTTGAAGAGGAAATCAATAAGTAAGAAAATATTTGCCTCCCTAAAAGCACATGAACTTCTTGAGGGGCTCCTAAGAACTTCTTCCTTTGGTGCAAGGTGGTTTGAAATGCAAGAAGTGCTTGGGCAGCTGAGGAATGGGTTTGCAAACCCTTGGTGGGGAAGCTGGGCAAGACCTGCTCTGTTTTCTTTGGGTGAAGTAACTCTCTTTTTGTTTCAACTCTCTGGATCCCAGGGAATGTTCTCTGCTCAGCATTTCTTGTTATTTCACCTGCAAATTCTTCGCTAAGCAAAGAAAAATAGAGGTTGGGTTTCATGGCTGGGCTAGAGGGGCTGGTTTGCAGCTCTGTAGTGGGTGTAAATCAGGATTTATACCTTTATAAACCTGCTGTGAGGTTGGCAGGGGTGGGGAGAACTGCCCCAGAGTTTGCTCCTGTTGCTCAAATTTCTCTCCAATGGACTCTTTTTGGGTTTAGAAGCATCCAAGCAGCATCACCCAGAGCTGTGCTGCTTTTGAGGTGACCAAACCCTGAATTAAATCACAGGTCCATAAGTTAGGTGCAAGTGGAACTGAGCACACACTCAGGGCAGCATTTGTGCTTTCATGGTCTTCTCAATGCCAGTTGCAGATGTCTTGTCTTCTCCCAGTATTTTGGTGACCAGATCTTGGGTTATTTTCTTGGTCTTAGAAGCAATTTCCTGATTGACTAGAAAAGCAAGAGAAGAAATACTCAGCTCTAGAGATCTTCAGTGTTCCTTGAGATGGCTTTCTGCTTTCCTTAGGACAGTAAGATGGAAAGCTTCCAGCAGAAGGAAATTCCAAGTAAGGACAGGGAGGAGAGCATTCTGCTTTGGTTTTATGACCACGTTTGTGACAGATTTTACAACACTGTTTCTCTGCATCATAAAAATAAAAAACCCATTCCACAAAGCTTGGATTAGGACAAGAATGGCACAGATTTAGGCTGAAGGAGAGCCCCCCCAAAAAAAAGACTAGGGAGAAGTGGGGTGGGAGGTGAGAAGCTCTGCAAGAAAACTGATTACAAGCTAACTTTCCTCTCTTCCCAACACTCAATCTCTCTCTAAAAGGCAACTGCAATCTGTCTGGATGGCTTTTGTCATGGGTTCAGGTTGCCTGACCTCTGGGTGAGATCTCTTGAGGTGATGGATAGTTGTGTTTTTAACATGGAGCAGCAATGTAGAAACAGACCTTGGGTTTCCAGCTAATGAGGGCAATAAATCCTACAGCCAAAACAATAAAAGGCAAAAACTCTTTCAAACAACACAGAGCTGCAGTAAAACAGCACCACAAAGGGGCTGGGGAAGAGGGATTGCTCTTAGACTCAGCCAGGGGACTGGGAGCCTTCAGAAAGAGAGTGATTCCTGCCCAAAACATGAGCTCAGGGATGGTCCAAGCACTCACAGAGTGGTCTCCATGCTGCTTGTTGGCCCATGGGCAGATAAGGTGTGCCTCATGGACAGACAGAGGTGGTAGTGTTTGGGCTGGAGTGAATGAGTGTGCCACTGGTGTCTGCTCCTGGAGAAGCTGGTGGCAGGATGCCCACTGGCTCTATATTGGACCTGGAAGTCAAGTTGTGCAGGTTCCTAGGATGCTGAGCAGTGCTGCTCTTGCCTTCACCTGGCAGAAGAGCAGGAGGTTGCAGCACTGCCAGGACAACCCAAGTGCTCTGACTCAGAGCATCCACCAGACTTCCATGCTCTCCAAAAAAGCAACATCCTTTTACAAAGGATGACCAGATGATCCTTGAGGTCCTTTCCAAGGTGATATTGCATGATTCCATGAAATCCACCCAAAGCAATGCCACCAGGAAAGCAACAGTGAGAGGCTTTCCAATGCCAGCCCACCTCCTGCCCTTCACTTGCTGCCATGTAGTCCTGCTGGCTGCCATCCACCCTGAGGGTCACCACAGCTATAGGAGAAGATTCCTGTTACCTGAGACACAAAAGAGAGGCTTGGAGTGTGGAGTTGATAACAGACAACCTCCTGGAGCAGGCAGAGCCATATGCAATGCAGAGGCTTCACCTGGAACCTTCCTGATGGGTATGAAAAAGGCTAGGTTGGATGTAGGGCTAGTGGGTAGCATCCCTGCCCATGGCAGGAGGATTGGAGCTAGATGATCTTTAAAGTCCTTCCCAACCTAGGCTATTCTATGATTCTAGTATTCCAAGCAGGAGCCAGGACAAAAGACCCAAAGCTTGTGCTGAGGTTTGGGAGTTCAACCAGACTAGAGAGGCATTTCCTTTCCCCTCCTGGAGGCTGCGAACACAACTTCTACCTCAAACCTTGCCAATCCTCATGGCAACACTTCACTTCTCTGTCTGCCTTCCCTAGGCTCCATCACCTCCATCCGTTCCCAGCCCGTGGGAACGTGCTCCTCCCTGCGCATCCCAAGGGATTCTCTGCAGCCAGCAGCACGCTCTCCTCACCACGAAGGTCGTCACCGCTGGAAGCTCCTGCCCCACCACCTCACCCCTTGCTCTCCTACTCTCAACAAGCTGCTGTGCAGACAGGTGAGGGCTGCAGAGGTAAATTCCTTCCCAGTCACCTGGATCTTCCCCTTTTCCAGGCCTTTCTTGGGTTTCAGCGTTCCCCTGGGGTGAACAAAGCGTTTCTAGTGCCATGAATTTGGATCTACTCTGGCCTCAGCAGGTGACACACAGGGGAAGGGCCTTTTTATCCCTTTGTGGATGTACTATCCTAGGAAAGACTAGCTGAAGCTCAGAGAGAAGATGCCCAGGTGTGTTCCAGCAGTGTTGTGAGAAGCCTGTAGTCAGCCCAACACCATGTCACCTTAGACAGGTTGCACTGACTCAGGAGTTGGTACTAGAGCAAGGCCAAGGTGTTGCAGAAAGCCCTAGCAGATACAAGTCCTGCACAAGTATCTAGCTCCTAACAAGTCTACCTGCTAACCAAACTGCATCCTCTCATACAGGGAGGCTGGCACAACAACAGGGCAGGGATGGGGTACATCACACCCACCAACCATTCTGCTACATGCCATGTTTCATCACTGCAAATGCCAAGAGCCCAGCAGATCCCTAGGCTCCCATTTCATCTGTCTTTCTCCTCACCTTCCAGGAGGCCATCCGAACAGACTCTGCAGAGGGCCAGACTCCAGACTGCAAGGACAACCCACAAGCAGAGCCTGGAGAGACATCACCATCAACACCACAGCCCCAGAGTCCCATCACCTCCAACCCTCTCCATCTCTCAGCTCCCTCCCTCCCAGCCACCCCTCCCTGCTCCCCACCTTCCTCCCCACCCCGACACCCAACCAGCCTCCCCCAGAAGCACACCAGCCCTAGCAGACCACCCAGCCCTTGCAGCAGCCCTCCCACCCCTGAGGGCTGCCTCTTTGAGTCTTCTGACCTGGCTGATGAGGAGGTTTGCCACATCAACAGCTCAGCCAAAGACTGGGGAGGGGAGCACTCGGACCCTGGGAGCCGCTCCACTTCGCCCTTCATCTCTCCGGCTTTGTCTCCGGTGCCCCTCAAGAACTGCAGCACAAGCAGCCTCTGTGCTGGGGGCAGCAGCAGCAGCTGCAGCAAGGAGAAGGACTTGAAGAAGTTCTACAGCGTGGATACAAAGGGTTTCCTCACCAAGCCCAGCTGGCCAGATGACCAAAGGAGGCACTCCATTGAGATCTGCCCTTCCGTCAGCGATGGGCACTACTGTAGCTTGGAGGAGAACACTGAGGGCAAACAGCGTTTCCCACCCCACATCCAGCTGGAATCTGAGTACATCCACGGAGCCAGGAGGAAGAAGAAGATGAGCCCACCCTGCATTTCTATAGATCCTCCTATGGAGGATGATAGTGGGGCAGCTCCACGCACCAAACCCTCTGAGAACAGCATGCTGAGGAGAAGGACCCCATCCTGCGAGTTCCCAGCCTACAGAGAATCCCTGGAGCTCGGGGAGAGCCAAGCAGGGGAGCCAACCTCCAAAACGGAGCGGAGGGGCCAACCCCAGTGCCGTGGGGAACACCTGACCATCCCCAACTTCTCCTTTGAGCAGTTGGATGGTAGTTCCTTGAGCAGCCTCTCAGATCTCCTCCTGGACAGTGGACAATCCACGCCAGCTTCCGTGGACTGCCGAGTGGAAGCTGCCCCTTCCCAAGCACGGAAACAGGATCACTTACAAACTCAGTGGAGCAAGGCAGAGCCAAACAAAGAGCTCCTGGCCATTGCCAAGAGTCCCCTCCAGAAACAGGACTTGGTCCCCATGACTGTTGCTACAGAAGAAGACATGGATGAGCCTGTATAGCTTTGTGGGATTGGGGTGGGGTGGGTGGGAGGGATGTGGGGCTAGGGTCTCAAGGGCTTGACACCAAGGTGGGTCCCAAAATGAAGGGTCCTGAGGAGGGGTCACAGGTAGCTTGGGATGGCTGCTGTCTGGGTTTGTTTCCTTTCTGGCAGACACTTGTTCTGAAGAGGTGGGGAGGTTTGCAAAATAAAGACCTAACGGCAAAACAAAGCCCCCAAAATATACACACACAGAACAAAAAAATACACAACAAAAGGATCAAGAACAAGAAAAAAGACCCAAACAAACAGCTGGCCAAAAGGGTAGTGGGTTGGGTTGGGTTTGGTTTGGGTGGAAGGAGTGGAGCTGCAGAAGGGTTTTGGGGTGCTTCTACTCTAAGGGATGGTGGAGTTGCTGCTGGAGGTTGCTTCATTCCTCCCACCCCTCACCTTTGTGGCCTCAATCACATTGATTCAGGTTGGAGGTGGTAGCAGTTGGGATTTGGGGGATTTCTCTTTGTTGGGTTGTTGGGTTTTTTTTTGAGAGGTTTATTTTGGGGTTGGTTTGGTTTTGTGTTTTTTTTTTTTTATTGTCTAAGATGTTCAACTTTTACCCAAAACACCTTTTTTGGAGATGTCAAGTTCCCAGGGAGCTAGGAGCTGTACATTGTCTGTATATCAGCAGCTACATAAATAATGTATTTGTGAGATAAAACAAGGTGAAAGAGACAAAAAAAAATACTACTATCCCCACAAAAAAACCTCTTCTCTTCATAATGCACATATTTTTCTAGAGAAACAAGACTGGGGGTGGGGATTGTTGCATTATATGTGATTTTGCAACTGGGAGCTGTTTCTTTGGGGTTGGTTGTTTTTTTTTCCTGTGGATTTAATTCTCATACCCATTGGTTTTCCAAAGGTTTCCTCTTCTTCCTGCACTTGCATTCTCCTTTCTTTCCCTCCACCACTAAGCTGATGCTCTGGATGTGGTTCTCCTTCTCCTTTTGTACTTCAGCAGTTGGTCTAACTACAGGATTAACCAAAAAAACCACAACCCAAATCACTACTGAATTGTAGCCAGTGCAATAAGAAGTTATTCATTGTTCTCTGTACAACTCTCCTGTTGAGCTTTTTTCTTTCTTTTCAACTAAAATTCAGGTTAAATGTTGCAATAATCTGAACTAACCTGCACACACACACACACAGGAAAAAAAGGCTGCTTGTGTTACCAAAAAAGACCAAAACAAAGGGGGAAAAAAAAATCTATAGAGAGGTGAAAAAAAAAACAACAAAAAACCCAAATCAAATAAATAGTAAATTCTTGAAGAAATGCATTTTGTTTCCTGCAGTTGAAAGTCAATTCTTGCTCCAGGGTGTAAAGGGATAAAAAGCTGACTTAGGTGATGTTCTTGGTGAGCATTGAAGCTGAGGATTTGTCCATCCTCCATTTGTCCATCAGCTGTGCCCATCCCTTTGCTCTCTTGCTGTTGTGTTCTTTCCTCCTCACTCCTGCATCCAACATGCATTTGCTCCCAAGGTTCCTCCAGCTCCAACTGGAAGCCTCTAGAGGAATTCAGGTCATTTCTTAACACTACTTGATTTTTTTTTCTTTCTTTTTTGTTTTAACTTTTAGTTTTGGGGTTGAGTTTTCTCTTGAGTCCTTGCCCCCTCCTCACTCCTCATCCCAACCCCTCACCATGGGACAGCTTCAGAGAATCAGGAAGCATTGGGAAAAGACCTCCAAGATCATCCAGACCATCCATTAAACCTCACACTGCTAACTCCACCACTAAACCATCTCCCTCAGCATCATGTCTCCATGTTTTTTGAACCCCTCCAGGGATGGAGATTCCAGCCCTGCCCTGGGTAGCCTGGCACAGGCCTGGACAAGCCTTTGGGGGAAGAAATTGTTCCTCATGTCCAACTTAAACCTCTCGTGGTGCAACTTGAGGCTGTTTCCTTTTGTCCTGTTGCTAGTCACCTAGGAGATGAGATCAATCCCCACCTCACTCCAAGTTCCTTTCAGGGAGCTGTAGAGAGTGAGAAGGTCTCCCCTGAGCCTCCTCTTCTCCAGCCTAACCAAGCCCAGTGCCCTCAGCTGCTCCTCAGCACACTCCAGACCCTTCCCCAGCTTCCTTGCCCTTCTCTGGACACACTCCAGCACCTCAATATCCTTCTTGGAGTGAAGGGCAAGCTCACCATGGGAAGCAGCAAGCCCATGGATGAGTCCATGCCTCCAGCCCCAGCACTGGGCAGTGGCAACAAGACACACAGGGAGGGGTAAAAAAAAAACCACCCAATAACTATTAACCCACTTGGTTTTGTTTGGTTCCTTCCATGCCTCCTCATATTTATGCATTCACATATATCTTCTGTTATTTATGCATTCATTACTCAAAAGGAAATGTATCTTGTTTCACATGTATTAAACTGTATAAACTGGAAGCCTGGCCTGACTTTGTGTAGCTTGGATACCAAGCCCTGCTCTCCAGTGGCAGATCCCAGCTCCATCCCATTCCCAGAGCTTGGCATCCCTTAAAAAACCACCTCTTTTCTAAAGAGAATGTCTCCTGAGTTGGAAAGGACCCACAAAGATCATTGAGTTCCCCTCCTGTCTATTGCACAGGATAACCCCAAAGTCACACCATGTGTCCAAGAGCATTGTCCAGATGCTTCTGGAATTCATTGAGAGTTGATTGCATCCTTAGGGAACCTATGCCAGTGTTCCACCACCCTCTTGGTGAAGAATCTTTCCCTAATATCTAACCTAACCCTCTCCTGGCACAGCTCCATGCTGTTACCTTGGGGCTATCCAAGCTACAAGCCCTGGGTCTGATCCATCCCCTTCTCCAGTGACCTTTGGAGCTGCTCCTACCTCCCACTTGTCCTCCAAGGATGAATCCCTGAGCTCCATGCAAAAGGCTGCAGATGCTGAGCAGTTTCTTGCTGGCTGCTTCCCAGCACCTGCCCTGCTGTAATTAAGAGTCATTTAGGATTAGTGGCAATAATTATTCCAGCTCAGTGGGAGAGCAAAGAATTCCAGAGAAGTGCCATAAAAGTAATTATTACTAAGGTTTGGGGATGATGGCAAACTCCTTTCCTTGCAGTCTAAGCAGCAAATTGGGAAAGAGGGAGCTGGATTGCTCTGCACTGGGTTGAATCCTGCCTGGAAGCACATCATGGGAATCATAGGATCTTAGAATCATTATGGTTGGAGAAAACCTCTGAGATGATTGAAGCTAACTGTCCACTAACATTGCCATGCTCACCATTAAACCATGGCCTCAAGCAGCACTTCTCCATGGGATTTGGGGTTTTTATGACCACTTCCAGGGATGGGGATTCCCATTCCATCCCTTGGTGGAAGGGGAAGTTCCTAATGTCACTTACTGGTATGATGTCAAGGGTTAGGGCAGGGCCAACCACTAATGCAGTGACTGATGTTCTCTGCTATCTAGCTCCTTATTCCCCACTCCAGGAAGGGAAAAAAGGAATTAACAGAGAGAGCAAGACACCTGGGGGTTGGAAGAGAAAATTTAAACTACTTTAATGAAAATAATAACAATAAAAATGAAATAGAGACAAAACCAATAGCATACCCAACCCCACCTTGATGACAACTCCCTCCCCATCACCACTGATGCTGTGGCAGAAGAACTCACCAGCAGAAGGGAATCAGACTCAGGGCTGGATCCTGGAGCTGGATTGAGGAATTCTTGGCTGGAGATAGAAGGCAGAACAGGCAGAGTCCTGCAGCACAGAGCTGAGCTGCTGAGCCTCACCAGGAGAGTCAGCACTCCAGCAGCCCAGGTGGCTCAGGTGCTCAAGCTTCAGGGAAAGGAGAGAGACCCAACTCTCTCCTTTTATGTGTTTGCTGTTAATTAGGTGCCAAATAGCTTCATCCTGCCCTTGCCTTGCTTGGAGCTGAGGCTTGATGTGGGAATTTCAGGTGCTGCCCTCCAGTTTCCTACTGAATATGATGTACAGGGCATGGACTATCTTGCTCTGACACCAACCAGGATATATGATGATTTAGCTTTGCTGGGTAGTATTCCTTGTGCCCAAATTCCCCTTCTCAGTGTCCCAGAGCTAGAGGAAAAGCCTCTTGGAATCACAGCATCACTAAGGTTGGAAAAGCTCTCTGAGATCCTGGAGTCCAAGCATTACCCATGCTCACCACCCAACCATGTCCCCAGCTACCATATAGAATCCTAGACTGGTTTGNCCAGCTCCCTCAGCCTGTCCTCAGAGCAGAGGTGTTCCAGCCCCTGAGCATTCTCGTGGCCTCCTCTGCACCTGCTCCATCAGCTCCATGGTCTTTCTGTGTTGAGGGCTCCAGAGCTGGCCCCAGTATTGCAGAGGATGTCTCTTTCTGGAGGGCAGAGTGGCTGATGGAAGCAGCTGGAAGAGCTTGAAACCAAAGCAGTGTTGGAGATTTGCTCCTGTACACCATGCTCCTTGACTCCTAGCCAAGCCCAAAGCCATAGGGCAAGCACCACATCCATGGGAGATGATGGAATATTGGGGACAGCAAGAGCCAGATACCAAAGCCAGGATTTTACAGGAAGATCTGCAGCTTGGAATGCTTCCCTCAGCCTGGCATGCAGCCAGCAGCACGATCAGGATGGGATGGGAT
>VWZO01004629.1:287480-301984 GCA_013396975.1 Bucco capensis | reverse complement strand
TCCCCTGCTAATTCTCAGTTCAAATCAATTCTTTTCCTCTGCAGCTTTTTTTGAAGGGCAGGGGAATAAAAGGATGGAGTTGCAGCCATTCCCTCCCATCCTTCCTCCTTTACTCCCATGCTTCTCCTGGCCACGTTTCCTTGCTGAATGTTACCAAAATAATAACAATCAATTAAATAATCAATCAACTCAACTAAAAGCTGAAAAATCAAATGGGTTAGATGCTGAGAGAGAATTCATCTCTTGGCCCATGGCTGGTATTGCTCAGCTTGAAGGGTTAGTTTGCTTTGGGCCTTGCAGCAGTAGAGGTGTTTAAGATCTTGGGGTGTCCCTTTGCCTTGAGGAAAGGCATCTGCAGGGAAGACTCCACTGTAAGGAGCCAAAGCAGCAAAAGACATCTCCTCCAGCTCTACCAGAAGGGGCAGAAAGGGAGCTAGTGGATGAGGAGAAGGAGTGAGGCATTATCCCAGCCCTGCTCATGTCTGAAAGGTCTCATAGCAAACCCAAGCAGAGCTTCTTTGTCTCATCCCATCCTACCCCACAAGCTCTGGCACAAATCCAATGGCTCTCAGATTGATCTCAGTGAGGGGAGCATCCTCTGGGATCCTTTCCTTGGAGGGGAAAGGGATGAGCAGTGTGACCATGGCCCAGCATTGCCATGTCTGCCAGGAAACAGCACGACCTGGTCAGGAGATTTCAGTGGTTTCAGCTCTGCACGTTCACCTGTCTTGTTTACACAGCAAATTCACCCTCTCCTTTTAATTAGAGCTGGCTAATTAAACAAACATAATCCCATTTCCTGCCTTGCCCACTGTTTGTGTGGCCACATCCAGACAATGGCATTATGGAGGCACAGCTTGCTCAGGGAAGGCTGTTGGGATGCTACCAACCCTGTCAGCTTCTCCCTTATGAAGCAGAACGTTCAGATACCATGAAATAAGCCATTTCCCTCTGATCCCAAATGCTTTCCTTCCTTGGAAACACCTCGTGGCTCTGGCCCTGGCTTAGGAGCAGAAGGAGCTACTTGGGCCTGGGCAGCAGCAACATCTAGTGGCCATGTCCTCAGTGCCTGCTGCCAGGAGCAGGCTCCAGAGCCTTGGTTGTGCCTTAGGAAGAGCTGACTGGAGTTGGTGTTGAATTATAGGATCACAGAATGGTTTGGATTGGAAGAAACCTTTCAAGGTTAGCTAGTCCTGCAGTCAGCAGGGACATCTGCAACTGGAGCAGGTTGATCAGAGACTCAACCAACCTGATCTGGGATGGTTGCAGGGATGGGACATCTCCCACCTCTCTGGGCAAGCTGGGCCAGGCTCTCACCACTCTTAGTGTGAAAAAGTTCTTGCTTGTTCTAGTCTGAATCTCTCCTCTTTTAGTTTCAAACCATCACCCCTTGTCCTGTCCTAACAGCTCCTGCTAAAAAGTCTGTCCCTATCTTTCTTATTGACCCCTTTAAGGCTATAAGGTCTCCCTGGAGCCTTCTCTTCTCCAGCCTGAACAAGCCCAACTCTCTCATCCTATCCTCCCAGCAGAGAGCTTCCATCCTCACATCATTCCTGTGACCTCCTCTGGATGTACTCCAGCAGCTCCATGTCTCTCCTGTGCTGAGCACTCCAGAGCTGCCCCAGCACTGCAGGTGATGTCTCCCCAGAGCAGAGCAGAAGAGCACAATCCCTCCCTGCCCTGCTGCCCACGCTGCTGGGGATGCAATCCAGGATGTTGTTGACTTCTGGGCTGTAAGCACACATTGCCAGCTCCTCTCCAGCTTTTCCCCCACCAGTACATAGGCTAATATAGGTTAATATTCAAGCCCTAATTTCCACAGATGAGGAGATACGAGGAATAAAGGTGGAGACCAGCCAGCATTCCTCATTCTCATTCCTGATGGGTAGCTATGGAGGTGTTGTTGTGGCTGCGGGGCCAGACCTCGGTGAGGGTCCTGGCAGCACTGCTCGCACCTGGGAGGGCGATATAGCTGTCCCTGGAGGATGGGAAGAGGGTGGATGGCCACGTTTTGGCGCAATCCGCCCGCGTTTTGGGAGGCAGGGAGCGCTCTGAACGCAGCGGCTCCGCTAAGCGCCCCCCGCCAAGGTATTATGTCCCCTCCGCCGCGCCGTCCGTCACCACGGCAACAGCACTAGCGCTGCGGGCAGGCCGCGCTCGGCGCCATGGCCTCCGCCGGCAGCCCCGGAGTGTTCCTGGTGGCCGTCACCGGGCAGATCGAGAGCGGGCAGGTGAGAAACGGGAGCGGGGAAGCGGGGAGGTCAGTCCCCACCGGCACACGGCTCGGCTTGGCTATGGTCCTCGGGCCCGGAGCGCAGCGTGGTCCCTGCCCGGTGCCGGGAGCTGAGCTGGGCCTGAGCCCCCTAAAGCCTGCCCAGCGTCAGCCCCGAGCCGCGCAGCGAGGGTCGATCTTAGAGAATCACTAGAGACGTTCTGCTTTGAAGAGAGCTTTCNGATGGCCACGTTTTGGCGCAATCCGCCCGCGTTTTGGGAGGCAGGGAGCGCTCTGAACGCAGCGGCTCCGCTAAGCGCCCCCCGCCGAGGTATTATGTCCCCTCCGCCACGCCGTCCGTCACCATGGCAACAGCGCTAGCGCTGCGGGCAGGCCGCCCTCGGCGCCATGGCCTCCGCCGGCAGCCCCGGAGTGTTCCTGGTGGCCGTCACCGGGCAGATCGAGAGCGGGCAGGTGAGAAACGGGAGCGGGGAAGCGGGGAGGTCAGTCCCCACCGGCACACGGCCTGGCTTGGCTCTGGTCCCTGCCCGGTGCCGGGAGCTGAGCTGGGCCTGAGCCCCCTAAAGCCTGCCCAGCGTCAGCCCCGAGCCGCGCAGCGAGGGTCGATCTTAGAGAATCACTAGAGACGTTCTGCTTTGAAGAGAGCTTTCAGATCATCAAGTCCAAGCATTCCCCAGCACTGCCAGCTCAGCACTGAGCCATGTTCCTCAGCAGCACAGCTCCAGGGCTTTGAACCCCTCCAGGGATGGAGACTCCAGCACTGCCCTGGGCAGCCTGGAACAGGCCTGGACAATCTTTTGGGGAAGAAATTGTTCCTCATGTCCAACCTAAACCTCCCCTGGTGCAACTTGAGGCTGTTTCCTCTTCTCCTATTGCTAGTAACCTAGGAGATGAGATTAATCCCCTACTTACTGCCACCTCCTGTTAGGGAGTTGGAGAGAGTGAGAAGGTCTCCCCTGAGCCTCCTCTTCTCCAGTCTAACCAAGCCCAGTGCCCTCAGCTGCTCCTCACCACACTTGTGCTCTAGACCCTTCCCCAGCTTCCTTGCCCTGCTCTGGCCACACTCCAGCAGCACCTCAGTGAGGAGTGAAAGGTCCAAAACTGAAGCCACTATTCAAGGTGTGGCCTGACTAGTGCCACAGGAGGACAATCCTACCTCAGTCCTGCTGCCACACTAGTGCTGCTCCAAGGCAGGATGCTGTTGGCCTCCTTGGCCACCTGGGCACACTGCTGCCTCATCTTCAACCACTGTTAACTTAGCACCCTCAGGTCCTTTTCTGCTGGGAAGTTTTCCAGCCACTCTGCTGCAAACCTGGAGCATTGATGGGGTTGTTGTGACCCCAGTGCAGCACTCGACCTTGTTGAACCTCATCCCATTGTTCCAGCCTGGCCAGATTCCTCTGTAGAGCCTCCCTACCTTCAAGCAGATCAACACTCTCCCCTAACTTGGTGTCATCTGCAAGCTTAGGGTGCCCTGAGTCCTCTCCTTCAGATCATTCATAAAGATCTTCCAGAAAACTATCCCCTACAGTGAGCTGGGCTGGCTCTCAATCCCAGTAATTCCTCACTAACATTCCCTCTCTCCTACAGTTCCCTGGATTTGATGACCTCTACTGCAAGTTCTGCTTTGTCTATGGCCAAGACTGGGTTCCCACAGCAGTAAGTGCTCATTGTGTGCCCCTGAGGCCCAAGCTGTGTGTCCTGGGCTTAGTGCAGGCTCCTGCCATGCTCTCCCCACAGGGCCTGGAGGAAGGCATCTCCCAGATCACCTCCAAGAGCCATGTCTCCCCCACCACCCTCATCTGGAACTTCCCCATTGACATTACCTTCAAGAGCACCAATCCCTTTGGCTGTGAGTGCTGGGGGGGTGGGGGGAGGATCCAGCTTGCAGCCTGAGCTCCTCTCTCACACCTCCTTGGCTTGTTTGCAGGGCCCCAGATTGTGGTGAGTGTCTATGGACCAGATTTCTTTGGCAATGATGTGGTCAGAGGTTATGGAGCTGTTCATGTTCCCTTCACACCTGGGAGGTGAGGTGATAAACTGTGCTTCAGGGCTTGAAAAGGAGATTTGGGGGTTTGTTTTTACTGTGTGGGTAAAAGGTTCTCTTAGCTCCTTATTGTGCTTGGTACAAAGAACATGGATTTTCTAGCAGCACCTCCTGGTTAGCCAATCATTTTGGGGGGGATCTTGTAGACAACTGTGGAGTCAAGAGTACAAAGAGCAGTACATTACCACTCAGCAAGAGCTAAACTTTCATTCCCACCCTTGGAAATAGAGATAAATCCACTCTGCCTGTGCAATTTGGGGAAGGAAAATATTCTACTTGGAGATATTGAGTGGGCTGACATCTCTGAAGTAATTCTGATAGCTTTTCTAGACCTGAGAAGCCTTGCCAGTGCTGTTTGCTTCCTTTCTTCTGAGTGTCTGCTCTTTGGTTTAGGCACACAAGAACCATTGCTATGTTTGTTCCAGAGTCCACCTCCAGGTTGCAGAAGTTTACAAGGTAATCATGCAAGTGGTGCTTGCTCTCAGAGTGCTGCCTCCAGAGATGAGTATTTTGGATCATTGTGGAGGTTAAAAAATGACATTTGGAGGTGTTTAGGTCATGTTAACTCCTTGCTTGCTTGTCTTCTCTCCTCTGAATGCTGTTGGGTGGAAGAAGAGCAGAGCAGACTGAGACAGAGCAGGAGTGAGAATCATGTCACTGCTGTGATTTAGAGAAGCAGTTAGGTTGGAGAAGACCTTGAAGCTCCTCATGTAGCACTTGCAGAGATGCTACTCTGATTTTCCTGAGCATTTCAGTTGTCACTGGACCCTAAGCAGCACTCCTAAATCCTACTAGAGCTACCTAGGGGCTTCTCTGGAACCTGGCAAGCAAAAGCAGAACATGGAGAAGCAATTCCCAGTCTTTACCTTGTCTTCCAGCTGGAATGCAACCTTTGGCTTGTTGTTTACACAACTCACATCCCTTCACAGCAACTGAAGGAATGAAGGGTTTGTTTTTTCCCCTTCCATTGGATTGTGGAAGTACAAGGTGAATGAGCTGCAGGCTGCTGAGTTGTAGCTTGATTGTACCAACAGAGCTTGAGCTGATTCCATTCTCTTTCTGGAGAATCTAGCTGTGTACTTCCAACTCTCCAAGCCTCTCTAGGTAATCAAGAGTTGAAGCAGTTTCCAAGCTACCTTTTGCCACAGAAAGCTTCTGCCTAGCCCAGCAATAACTTGGATTTAACAGCTCTGAAATGGGTTTGATGTTTGGTTGTTGGTTTTTTTTTACCACAGAAAGACTAAAACTTATCTTGGATCAAAGCAGCTGAGCAAGAAAGGTCACTCAGTCAGCCAAACACAAGCTGGGAGTCTCATTAAACCTCTCCTTGGTTTTATTTAGCATGTTTTTAATGAGCTGTAGCAAATGCAAACATCACTGCATGGATCCAGCTCATGAGTTTCTCTTCTCTTCTCCAAGTTGGTTCACAGGGAGACGTCCAGAATTCACTGACCCCAAAGTGGTAGCACAGGGAGAAGGAAGAGAAGGTAAGTCCCTGGCTGCTCCTGACTGCATAGCTCTTGCTTGACAAGAGCAAATGGCCTCCAGTTGCACCAGGACAGGTTTAGATTGGAGATCAGCAGGAATTTCTTCCCTGAAAGGATTGCTAAGGCTTGGCCCAGGGAGGTGGTGAAATCACCAGCCCTGGAGGGGTTTGAGATGTTCTCCTTGGGGCCATGGTTTAGTGCTAGGGATGTGATTAGACTTGATGAGCTTAGAGCTCTCTTCCAATCTTGCTGATTGTGTGGTGACAGCAAGTCACCAAAACCTAGCTGTTCCTGCCCTAGCTGAGCAGCTGAGACCTCAACAACAACTCCAAACTCTCTCTCTTCACCACTTTCATCCACCTCTTCTTCCTTCTAGTGACAAGAGTGAGATCTCAAGGCTTTGTGACCATTTCCTTCAATGTGGTGACCAAGGACCTGCAGAAGCTGGGCTATGATGTGAGCCCCAGTGCCATGCAGAACCCTTCCCTGGTGCCTGTCACACAAGGGATCCCCAGGCACTGAGCTCAGCTGCCACATGCTCTGAAGGCTCCCAAGAGAACTCTGAAGCCTTTGGGAGATTTTTGGAGGGCAGAGAAGATCCCACCTGACACCTTCTTCCAAACAAAACACCAGCTCCATGGAGTAATTCCCTGAGGATCCTTCTGTCAGTAAGCACAGGAGGTGAAGGATGAATTTGGAGGAGTCCTAGCACAGTCTAGCTCCAAAATACAACCTGGAACAAGATATTTTTTTATACCAAAGCCTTTTGTACATGCTTTAGATACTTCAAAAATAGGAAAGTTAAGTTGAAATGACTGCACCTTGCCAAAGGGAAGGAAGAGAGAAGCATTCCAGGGAAGTCTACATGCTCTTCTTCCCTTGCCAGGCTTCCTTTCAAGCTTCTGGAAGTAAAAACTCGTAGAGAGCAGTTTATTATAAAGGAATTAGAGAACTCATGGTGTGAAACACATCCCCAGCTGCATGCTTGTAACTTCTGCTCAACCCAATTGCATTTGAAGAGTAGATAAATGGCTAAAAAATAAACTTTTGGGGTTCTTTTCCCCCCCTAACCCTGGGGTGTGTGTGTGTGTGTGCAGTCCTAAGCAGTGTTTCTAGCTCCAAATCAGGTACCTGTCTTTTACACTAAGAGTGGCAAGCTCCTGGCCCAGGTTGCTTAAAGAGGTGATAGATATCCATCCCATCCCTCAACCATTCCAGCTCAGCTTGTTTGGAGCTGGGAGCAAGCTGCTGGAGTTACAGCAGAGCTTCTCTCAGCTGCTTTTGTCCTCAGCAGACAGTACCAAAGGCACCCAGAGACGTTCTNAATGGTAGGACAAGAGGCAATGGGAGCAAGTTGGAGCACAGGAGGTTTAGTATTAAGCTGAGGAGGAACTTGTTTGCAGTTCAGGTGCCAGAGCACTGGCCCAGGCTGCCCAGGAGCCTGTGGAGTCTCCTTGTCTGGAGCCATTGCAGAGCTGCCTGGACACATTGCTGTGTGAGCTGCTCTAGGTGATCCTGCTCTGGCAGGGGGGTTGCACTAGATGAGCTTTCTAGTTCCCTTCCAACCCCTAACATTCTGTGATTCTGTTCAGCTCTGCTCTTAAGGTTTTCTCTCCCTGTGAGAAGCAGCAAAGCCATGCTGCTTGGCATTAGGGTGTGAGAGGCTCCAAAGCTACTCTTAGGTGGCTATTCCTCTGCTGTCTCCCAGGGAATTTCCTCCTAAGCTCCTGTTAGTCCTCTTAGGCTGAATAAACCTACTTGTTTAATTCTGTTTGTCTCTCTACTGCTAGGGTTTATAGTTCTTTGTGCCAAAATAGATGTTCCCAAGCCCTAAACCATCCCAAGAGCTGCTATTCTTCCAGGTAACAAAGGAGAAAGAAGTGTGTGCTGCAATGAAATGACTAACTGCTCTGTCACTTGGGCATGTCACCTCTTGTGTTGGACTGCAAACACTGCAGAGCTAACTGTGAGAATCACTTGCCCATGCTGCCAATACCACCAAAACCCTTGCAAACTGCAGCTCTCCANTGGCCTTTGTGTGTTGAGGGCTCCAGAGCTGGCCCCAGTATTGCAGAGGAGGTGTGAGCAGAGCAGAGTGCAGTGGCACAATCACCTCTCTGGCTCTGCTGGCCACGCTTCTCTTGCTGCAGCCCAGGATGCCATTGTGCTTCTGGGCTGCCAGCATGCACTGTTTGCTCATGGCCAGCTTCTCAGCCACCAGCACCCCAAGGCCTTTTCTGCAGGGCTGCTCTCCATCATCTCATCCCCCAGCCTGGATTGATAGTGGGGATTGTTCTGACCCAGGGGCAGGACCCTGCACTTGGTCTTGTTGAAGAAGTCAGAAGAGCCAAGTGCTGAGCTGCAGAACCTCCTGGACACAGCCCAAAGCAAGCAGCCCCTTCGAGAGTGAGAGCTGTTAGGTCATGCTCAGCAGTGAGATTGAGTAAATACAACTTCTGAGAGTGTGAGCACTGTGAGTTTTGCCTCTTTTATCCTCCTAAATCCTTGCCCCAATCTGGTGACAGATGATTTTTCATCTCTTTCCTTTTCTCCTGTCTTGTTGATGTTGATTTTTGACACTTCCACTAAGCTCCTCCTGGCAATTGGTGTCATCTCTGAACTGAGTCATGTTGGAATCCAAGCTAATCAACATTTCCTGTTGGCTCAAGGGCAGAGACAAGGAATTTGGTTTCCTTTCCAAAAGCATTTGGGAAGCAGTTAGCTCCAGTAGCACGATAACTATCTTGGGTTTGAACTACTCCAGAGGCAAACATTAAACCTCCTGCTGCTTCAATCACCTCTTTTCTCCCCTGGAGCACAGTTACCTGCTCCCATTCCAACCAGAGCACAACTACACAGCACACTTTCTACTCACCAGCAACCTCTTAAACCCAGAGAAAGGTGTCTGGCCACAAACTTTGTGGCCAGAAGGATGCAGGGAAGTTCTTGCTACACAGCTTTGCAGCATAGTGCTCCAAGCAATCATCTCCTGCATCACTCCCTCCTACTTCAGAGGACATTTAGCACACTTGAGAGTGAGCAAAACCAACCCTGGTGTTTGCAGAGCTTCACTCTTCATGGCCAAGCTGCTGGGAGCCCTAAGAAATGAGGTTAAAAGAGTGAAAAAGCAAGGGTTTAAAAACCATCCAACTCCACAGAGCAGGATTTAAGATACAGGACTAGGAGGAGATCCCACCCTGGATTATGAGGGCTTTTTGCCTATTTTCCTTAGGGTTGGATATTTAGGTGGGGAGGTGTTGATTCCTTAGTGTCTCAAGCATGTTTAAAAAGCTCACTTACCTTCTCCAAGGCCTTCAAAGGATGTTTAGCTTCTGAATGCTTCACTGCAGGAGCTCAGAGGCCAGGAAAGAGTTTGTTCCTCACACAAGGCCACATGTAGGGGTGATGTTTGCAGGGAGTGCTTCTCCAGCTTCCACACCATTCCTTTCTTCTGAGGAGCAACTGCTGCTCTCTCCCATCAACAGGCAGCCTTGCCTCCTGCAAAACTCCCTCTGCTCTCAGCCTTTGCTCCTCAGAGCTTTTGCAGCTGTTTCAGCCTGGAGAGAAGAATCTCTGCTCTCATGCCAGAGGAGCACAGACAGACAGGACACTGAGCTGCTGGAGCAAGTGACATTAATGTGGCAAGGATTTATGACCTGGGAGTGTTCCCTTGAGCAATTAAGTGTTAAAGAAGTTGTTCCCCATGAGGGTAGGGAGAGATTGGGCTAGGTTGTCCAGAGAGGTTGTGGCAGCTCCATCTCTGGTAGTTTTAGGACTGGGAGCAAGCTGCTTTAGTGGGAGAGGTGTCCCTCCTGCCCATGAAGCTGTAACCACTCTCCTCCTTCCCTAAGTTAGTCATTCTCCCATTTATTGGAAGCTGGAGTGAAGTTCTCAACCTCCTGCAGCCCTGCCAGCAGCAATGGGGCTGGCAGCTGGCACTGCAGCTCCTCATTTGTTCTGCTTAGGTCTCTCCCAGACAGTGAAATTCCTTATTAACCTCCTAATTTAACATGGGCAGGGGAAAAAAACAACCAACCTTGATTCACAACATGTGTCCTGAGGCTTCTAGGCCATCAAAACACAACAAGAGCTGCTGGAGGCAAATGAAGGCTGAGAGATATCTGGGCACTTTGCAGAAGGCACTTGGTGCTCTCCTAGTCTAGAGGAGCTTTGGAAAGAGCTGCTCAGCAGGATCCATGGGACACTTGTCCTGCCATCATGGTGGAAGCCACTCTGGAGGGAGACAGCCAAGGATACAGAGTGAAAAGCAGCTTGGGAATCAAATCCTGCAGAAAAAAAGGAAGTATCACAGAGTGGTTTGGGTTGGAAGGGACTTGCAAAGGGACATCTGCAACTGGGATGCTCCCAGCCTCAATCAACCTGACCTGGAATGGACATCTCCCACCTCTCTGGACAAGCTGGGACACTGTCTCACCACCTTCAGTGTATAAATCACTTCCTTCTGTCTGTTTGAAATCTCTCTTTTAGTCTCAAACCATCCCCCCTTGTCCTGTCCCAACAGCTCCTGCTCAAAAGCCTATCCTCATCTTCCTTCTAAGCTCCTTTAAGTACAGAAAAGCCACAACAAGGTCTCCCTGGAGCCTTCTCTTCTCCAGCCTGAACAAGCCCAACTCTTTCAGCCTGACCTCACAACAGAGACTTTCCAGGCCTCACATCACTTTTGTGGCCTCCTCTGCAAAAACAAACCAACCCCTAAACTACAATCATTTGGCTCCTCTTTAGGAGCAGCTCTTTCCAGCCCTTCCTCCCAAAGCCAAAAAGAGCAGCACCAGCTCCTGCCCTCTCTTGACAGTCTCCAACCCTTAGCAAGAGGTTAGGAGCTTGCAAACAACAATTAGCTAACCAAGTTGCCCTGAAGGACACCCAAGATTTCCTTCTTCCTCCATGGAAATTGCTCTCAGTGTGATGCTTTTAGTTGTTCTTTGTGCAGAGAGCAGGAGGCAAACACCTTCCCCCAGCTTGCCTGGCAGGGAGTGGAGACTGAGAGAGAAATGTGTGCATCAGTGCACAAATTGGCTCTGGCCTGAGGCTACAAAAGGCTATTTTACAGCAGCAGTATTGGAGCTGCTCAAAGTGATCTCCAGCTGAAAATGAGAGGCTGGTGGATGCATTCAAGCTGACAACAACTGCTGCCCAGCAGCACTGTTGGTTTAAGAGCAGGAGCCTCCTCTGTGAAGTACTCTAAAGGGAAATCAACCACCAAATTACAGAAGCACAGAAGAGCTAGACTGGAAGAAAATTGGAGCTTCAGCTCCACTTGGACTTTGCTTCAGCAGCAGCAGCAAACTAGCCTCAGGATGAACCATTTGGACTCCAGAGCATCATGCCAGCTCCTGCTGCCTGAGGGGGCTAAAACACCCTGGATATGGAGCTGTGGGGTGACAGGAGGACAGGAGAGGACAGCCAGTGAACAGCCAGGCTTGCAGTGGCCAGGCATCACCAACAGCTGGGGCACATCAGGCCCCACCAGCACCCAAAAGCCTCAGCAAGAATCACTTTGCTCTGAGCCATTTCCTTTCAGTCTGGCACTGTCAGTAGAAAGCAGCAAGCAGCAGCTGGATGAGTGAATAGCTGGGCAGAACCCAGCACAAGACATCTCCAGGGTGCTCCTTGAACCAAGCCCCACCACGAGAGCATCATGAACCTCCAGCCCAGCTGGAGACTCTTCCAGGCCATGCAAAGCCCTGAGTAGGAACACAGCAAGAAGCTAAGCAAAGGTTCCCCCAGCCCAGCCCCTTTCCTGCCCTCACCACTCATCTCTAGGGCACACACAGCAGAGGGGATCTCCAAGGGGTTTTCCATCAGCTGGGAGACAAAAGTGGCTAAGCTCAAACCTCAAGAGCTGAGGAGCACTCAGTGCATGTTTGCAAACCCAGGAACAACTTGCACATTGGGAGCAGAGCAAGAAAAAAACCACCCCCAAAACCACAGCCTGTAGAGAGCACCCAGTACCTGCACTGCAGTCTAAGAGAGGCTGAGGAGCACAGCAAGGGCTAAGCTTTGAGAGGACAATTTTCCAGCACCTGGCCATCTTCAGGGCACAAATCCTGCTAGTAAGCATCCTTTGGAGCACCAAACCCAGGCCTGAGGCTGCAGAGCTGCAAGAGTGCAATGCAAGCCTTTATCACAGCAGGGTGCAAGTGATTCAGTCTCTTGTCCTTCAGAAGGAAGATCAGCAGAAGCATCCAAGTGCTGCAGGTTGCTATTTTTATGCCTCTATTCAGGCCAAGATATTTAAGTACCCAAATTCACCTCAGAGAATATCACTACATTGAGTGCCAGACTTGCTAATGAAGACATTAAAAAAAACAACAACCAACCCACCACCCTCACCCAACACAACCCCAGCCAGCCCACGGTCTCCTAGGCCATATGTGCTGCTACAGCAAGGCAGAACTGGCTCCCTTCTGCTTAGGTAAACCAAAAAGCTTCATTCCCTGGCCAAAAAGCACTTCAAGAAGAACATGAACCTCATCACTTGGCTTTCACAGGTTCCATGTCCTCACCTCAGGGGAGCACAAGAAAGATGTCTAATGGGGCAGTCCTCAGCCCCAGCTCCAGCCCCAGCTGCCCCACACCATTTTCTCATGGTTTGAGGGAAAGGAGCAGAAGAGCAGAGCTGCAGCACAAACAAGACCTGACTGCAATGTCCCTGCTCAGCAAAAACACTCTGGCAACACACAGATGAGGGGAAGCCTCTAGATAATACTTGTGCCAGATAGTCCTTTTCCTCCCTAAAAGCAGGGAAGTACCACCTCACTTGACAGCAGAGGAAGAGGAAACTCAGGATGGGGGGAGAGCAGCTTGCCCAAGGTCAGAGGAAAGCTCAGCTGCAGCCAGATCTCTCTCACAACAGCCTTTATCAGCTCAGACTCCCTCCAGCAGACTCCTGCAGTGCTCAGCCCCTTCTGAAGGCTATGGGAATCATAGAATGGTTTGGGTTGGAAGGGAGCTCTGGAGCTCATCTAGTCCAACCCCCCTGCAGTGGCCAGGGACATCCCCAACTAGAGCAGCTTGCCCAGAGCCCTGGCAAGCCTCACCTGGAATGCCTTCAGGGATGGGAACTCAACCACCTCCCTGGGCAACCTGGGCCANCTTGGTCTTGTTGAAGCTCCTGAGGTTCCCCTGGGCTCACCTCTCCAGCTTGTCCAGCTCCTTCTGGATGATATCCCACCCCTCCAACTTCTCCCCAGCACCCCATAGCTTGGTGTCACCTGCACACTTGCTGATGATGCTCTCACTGCTGCTGTCCATAGCGTTGGAGTCACCACACCAGTTTCCACTTGCAGCCTTTCCTACCTCTTTCCCTGTAGTGTGCAGTTTCCAGAGGCCCAGAGCTGAACTGGTGAAGCACTGATCCCAACCAGCACAGCACCAAGCATCCACGTAGAGAAGAGCTCTCCTGCAGAGGAGCAGAAATCATCCTTCTCTGGATATGAGAGGCACAAAAAGCAACAAGTAGCCGGGCTGAAAGCCATGGCCAAGGAGGTTTTGCTCTTTTCCTTACCAGAACAGGTAAATTCTTACCTGTAAGTAACTTGCCACCACAGAAGTGGATCAAAGACCTGACCCAGAGCTAGCCTTGCTCTGCAGGGATCAATGTTTGCTCAACCAGCTCCACAGCACAGAGCTGAAACCACAGCAGATGCTTTTTTCATCCCTGTGACCACCTTTCTGAGTCAGGTCTGCACTTCTGGAATTAAGCATTTGATTAGTGATCAGGCTGATTAGCAGCACACCAGAAGTACAGGAAAGCTGCAAGGGCTCTGGAGAGGTAGCTCTTGAAATAGCTGCTAATGAAGTACCCTTCAGCCTCCCCCATCCCAAAATGAGGAGCTGAGATCACAGCCCAGCTGCAGGCAGCTCACATCTGCAAGGCCCTTGAGCCATGGGACAGAGCCAAAAGGGGCAGCAAGGGCAAGGCTAAACCACTGCAAGAAGAGAAAGTTGCTCTTTGTCTTTGACAGTCCCAGCTCCCCAACCTTCCTTCCATGAGCAATGGCTTTAGACATCCTCAAATTCCTCTCTTCCCAGAAGTACAGGAGCCTCCATCCCTCCCCAAGTGCTGTTGGAAAGGTTTAAAGAAGCAATTCAGTCACCTGCAACACAACAAGTCTTCATTTGGTTTTTTTTTTATTGAGTTAGTAAGATCTCAACTGATCCTGATGTCAAGAACCTCTCCTTCCTCACCATTGAAGAGCAAGGCAGCCCCTGGGGAAGTGAAGGACACAACCACAAGCTCACACTGACCAGGTCCAAGCAGCATTGCTCTCAGCAATAATTCCATTTTCTCCTAGCACCTAGGACTTGTTAGCACAAAACCTTCAACCATCTGGGCCAAGCAAAGCAAGCCCCCAGCAGTGGCAAGTTTGCCCCTAAAAGGAGTCAGGAGAAAGCAACACAGCTGGAATAGAAGCAATACAGTTTTAATTCTGACCAATTCTCATCTCCAAACCCCTATTTGTTTGTGTCTTTCTCCACTGTTCTGATGGCATCATTAAATATCACATTTGTGACATCACTTGGGGGGGGAAAAATAAAAACAAACCACCCAACCAACCCACCCACCCAAAAATGACACAAAGATACAGACATTATGATACAATAGTACAAATGATAAATTATTTATACAGGAAATAAATGTCATGAAGTCAGCACAAATCCAGACCAGCAGCCAGCTTCCCTGGTGTTAGGGAAAAAAAGAGTTTGGAGGGGG
>VWZO01004629.1:231460-287470 GCA_013396975.1 Bucco capensis | reverse complement strand
AAGAAAAATCGGATGGGGGGGGGGGGGGGGGGAAGTAGATTTCAAATGGAAGTGAGTCTGGTAAGATTCTGCTGGGGGGAAATAAAACAAGCAAGCCTAATATTTCTCCACCTTTTGTGCAATATTAATACTTAGAGTACATTGTAACAGCAAAAGGGAAGAGTTGTCTTTAGCTTTTTAACCCCACAACCCACCATGGGTTTTCCTTCCCCTGTCCTCCATGGAGTTTAGTTTCTCTAGAGTATAAAACTGAATAAATAACTGAGCTTATCTGGGGTTTAAAATTAGGCCAAGGGGAGTTGTTTTTTATTAATATTTTATTTTTGTACAAAATATTTAATACTTTCTCTTTGGTCAATTTGACCAGTAAGGCTATTGTGGGCTACTTAAAAGCAAAAGCACTTTTGTTTTCATGTTTGTGAGTGAGAAAAGAAAGGGAAAGGAGTTCAGAGGAGATGGGATTGGATAAGGACATGTTCTCCAGGCAGCAAGAAGTGGGAGGGTGAGGAGGGAGGAAGGAGTGTTCTGGAGAGCAGTTAAATGGGAAAGACCTTTCTGGACACAACTGGAGCTTCTCCTGTGTGGGACAGCAAGCAAAGTTCTATCACTGTCACAGCATCTCCCATACTGAGCCCACAGATGGACCATTATGGACACAACTGGAGCTTCTCTTGTGTGGGACAGCAAGCAAAGTTCTATCACTGTCACAGCATCTCCCATACTGAGCCCACAGATGGACCATTGTGGACACAACTAGAGCTTCTCCTGTGTGGGACAGCAAGCAAAGTTCTGTCACTGTCACAGCAGCCACACATCTGTGTGACACTGGGGACACAGGCATGTCCCCAAGGCCAGAACCAAGCAGGTTTACCAAGCTGGCTGCTCATCCTCCTGAGCTCAGCTCCTGCCACAAGCCCCACAACAAGAGTAGGGATGCTGGCAGGGCTAGTCCTTGGCTTAGTGCTGCCTGGGCAGGGTTTGTTGTGTGCTAGATGTCAACAGAGATGTCATGTAAAAGGAACACAAGTCTTCCAGCAGTGGCTGGGTAGAAGCAAAGGCTCTGCCATTCAGCAGTTTCATTCAGCTAGGGCTTCCCCTCCTCAGACCAACAGCACATGTTGATCAATTCCTGCTGACAGATCATGATTCTGAACTGTAAATGACTTCAGCTTGTTCAATATTTACTCTCAACCCCATCTGGCTTCCCAAAAGAGTCACCTAGTGCTCCAGGAGCAGATGTGGTTAGAAGTGTTTTGGCTGAGCAGGCAATGCCCCATTTAACTGTTGCAAATGCATTCAGGTGACAGACTTAAGGAAGGGGAAAAAACAACTAACCCAAGAAGTGACCTCAATTCCACTCTGGATAAAATTAAACCTGGAAAAAAAAGGATGATGGCTAAAATCTTTGCCACAGATCAATTGGAAAGAACTTTCCCCACCCCCATCTGTAAGAATCACACCCTTCCTGCTCTCCACTTTTCAATAACTTCAACAACAAGCAAAAAGTAAAGTCTTTTTCCTTACTCTGAAAGGCAACATGAATGGTTTGTTTTGTTTGTGTAAAGACATACTGGGTGTGGACAGCAATTCTCTTTCCTCCTCCATCAAAAAATAACCCCAAGAGCAGCTGAATATTCAGAATCCTCCTTGCAAAGTCCACAGTAGGCAAGAGGATAGAACAAGCTGCCTAGAAACACCCACACATTTAGCATTCTTTATTCTAACAGAGCTCCACTGAGCTTACACAGCTAAAAAGCTGTGATTGTAGCCTAGAGTTGATAATCTTTCAGCCTCCCCTAGCCACCAGAAGATCCAATCCCATCCCTTCCATAGCAGCCAGCCCTCTCCTCTTCCCACAACCCTCCTAGGCTGGCACAACCCCAACATCATCACAGCAGAGGCCTTAACTTCCTTTCAGCTTGGTTTGGTTTGGTTTTCCCTTCTTTCTAAGCAGGCAAAGAAAGAAAGGCCACCAAGATGCATCAAGTCCATTCCCAGAGATGCCCTCAAGGCAGTAAAGTAGCAAACCCTGGGACATTCCCTTTCCAGGTGCTCTGTGGTGCTCAGGGAAGCAGAGCTGGGCATGGTTGGGTGTCTTGGAGCAGGTCAGGTTTTGCACCTGAGCTTGGGTTTAGTGCCATGCAAGTTAAAAAAGGTTGGAGTTCAGCTCAACAATTCATGGCACCAGTTCTTAGCATGGAGTGCACCTTTCCTTCAGAAACAAAGCAAGTCCATCCAATTAAGGAATCTTTCCCATCTCAAGAAGTATTCCAAGTTAGAACAGCTTTCTCTCCTCTGCTCTTCCCTCTAAAGGCTGTCCAGTGTGGGCATGGCATGGGGAAAACGGGAAACAAACCAAGGGAAAGGCAACTTTAGTGTGGTTTTGTTTTTGCTTTGTTTAATGTAGTCTTTAAATCATGTTATGCTCAAATTCAATTCATCTAAAAATCGTTAGTTCACCAGACTTGGTTGGTTGATTTTGATTTGCATTCTGAATAACTTCACTTCAAGGTCAATATTTTAGTGTTAATCTTCCCTTTTAAACTCTCTTTACAGAAACAAAGAGCTAAAAACCATAAATAAGAGGGCATTAAAACCATAAAAATGACATTTGCCAATATCTTCTTTTTTCAGCCAGACTTGATAAATCTATCAAAAACCAGACAAGTTAAATAAGAACCACATTATAAAAATTAGCCAAAAAACAAAAAGAAAAAAAGACTATTAGGGTAACTCTGCAAACTCAAAATATGAAACTGTCCTAAACAAAATATGTGCAAAAGTATACAAGAGTAACTGCATATAGCAAAGGTTAAGCCTGAATTAGTTTGAAAGCTTGCCCCAGTGAAGCTCTAATTCCAAGTTGTAATTTTCTCTCTCTCTCTTTGTTGTTGTTTTTTTTCTCTTTCTTTCCTCTTGCAACTCTCCAAATCAAAAAGAAAAGAAACAAACAGAAATCCACAAGAGAACTTCCAAACAAAGCTGGTACTGGACAAGCAACAGAGCAGGACACTCACTCAGCACGAGTGCAGCATGCCACTCACAAGAGAGTTCCTCAGGAGTCCTTAAGAGTAGTGTACAAGTCAAACACTGCCACAACAGCACACAGGATACTGACAACTGGAGCAGGGCTCTTGGGGAGGGGGGGGTGGTTGTCTCTTTTTTTGTGGGTTTTTTCTTGTTTTGCTTGGGTTTTTTTTCCTTTTGAGACAAGCTTGCTTTCTTGCTCAAGCCTCTTGATACCAAAGCAGTGTGGTTTGTTGGGTTGATTGGTTTTTTTTTGGCCAGGTTTAATGCATAGCAAACCCAGCCACCTGGGCCCTTCTGAATGGGTTTGTCTCTTCTCTAAGAGTAAGGACTATGGGTGAACCAACAGTCTAGAAAGTGTGTGTAAGTTATGTGCAAAAACATTCACTAGCACTCTGAACCCTCATGTCTAGGTGGATGGGCAGAAGGAAGTGATAAGATGCAGGTCAAAGAGTTCCATTGCAGGATCCAGCACAATCATCTACAAAAGAGCCAAAGGGAGTTGACAAAAAAAATGGCAAGTTCTCCCCCTCCAAAGTGGATTGAAATGATTAACAAAAAAAAAAAAGGAACCAAAAATGGGCAGAAATCTAACTTTGGTGAAAAGTCTGAAGGTTTCATGTAATGCTCAACAAGCCAAAAGGAAGGTACCATCTTGTAGCAAAGACTAGATTTTTGAGATTAACTGGTAAGTAGAGACAAAACTCTTCCAAGATCATAACTGTAAACTGCAAATCTACTTCCAAAGTCTCTTACACACCGTTCAGTCCACACAGGCCACGTTCATTCTTGCTGTAAAGACTTCAGCCTGGAAACACTATGAAAAGAAAGAAAAGTTCCTTTAATTGGGGTCTTTTATAGGAGAAAAGGGTTAGTTGTATTTGTTGCCTGGGATGCTGCTGAGGGCTGGATTCCTGTACTGTGAAGAGGTTGGGTCATTGAGCCTGTGATGCTGACGTTCAGCCCCTGGCCCATCCTGCTGAGAGGTGCCACGGTGCCCATGGCTGGTAACTGGGCCATCCCCACTGGGGCTATGGAAGACAGAGGTATTGGCTCCATGCTGATGGGGGGCACGGTGCTGAAGCAAGGGCTGCTTCCCATCACTGGGCTGGCTCTCATCTGGTTTAGAGTGAGGGGCTGAGGCTGGTTCACTTGGAAGGGGTTGATTGGAGTCGGGGCTGGAGCAGCACCTAGTTTGGAGAGGAAATAAAAAGAGGGGGGGAAGAAGGAGAGAGATCATAGAATTGTCAGGGTTGGAAAGGACCTTCAAGCTCATCTAGTTCTAACCCCCCCTCCTAGTTTCCTTTCTTACTGTGATGAGGTTTTTGCTTCTGAATTCACCCCCATCTAAAAGCTGCCTTAGGAGGTTGCACTGGAGAGAGAGAAGCACCAATTACTACAGAGCAGCATCCTCTCTTCATGTTTGCCTCTCTCCTACCCAAGCCAGAGTTAAATACTTCTACTAGCCAGATGCAAACCAAGCCTAGGTCCAATCCTGGCTACTCCTGAGCCTTTCTCTACAATCAGAATTGTCAGGGTTGGAAGGGAAGCTTCAAGCTCATCTAATCACCTGCCACTAGAGCAGCTTGCTCCCAGCCCCAACACTGCCAGGGATGGATGGGGCTGCCAGCACCTCTCTGGGCAACCTGGGCCAGTGTTTCGCCACCCTCATGGGGAGCAACTTCTGCCTAACATCCAACCTAAAGCTCCCCTCCTCAAGCTTGTGTCCATTCCCCCTAGTCCTAGTACTCCCTGACATCCTAACAAGATCACACCTCTAGAAACACGAGAGTGTGGCAAAGAATGCACCATTTGGCTGTTTCCACATGCTCCCAATCCCAAAACACCCTGTGGGGATGCCAGCCAGCAAAGTGGGGCTGCAGTGGTGCACAAGCACAGGCTGTGTCACAGAATCACAGAGTATTAGGGGTTGGAAAGGACCTCTGAAGATCATCTAGTCCAACCCCACCCCTGGCAAGAGCTTCCTTAAAGCTACCAATGCCACAAAAACCATCCCTTTCCTGACCAACAATTTCCACTTCTGACAGTAGTCACTGGAGAAATAGGTTCCGATTTGCTACCTGCAAGATGCCTCTAAGCATGACACTATTTATTATTTGTTTTCAAATACTACTCAAAATCTGCATTCCAGTAGAGAACTGGAGGCTCTCTGCACTCCTCTACTGCAATCCAGCTAGTGCAGACTTCAGGATCTCTTCCAGTCACCTCCATTTCCAAGCTGTCCATGTTTCTGGCACTGAGCTTGGACAAGAATTCAGAAAGTAAACAAGTTGTTTCCGAATTACAGCGGTGCTAGAAAAAAAGCAGAGCAGAACTTCCCTAGCCTTTGAGGTCCTCTGGACTGCTGCCAACACTACAAATTCCTTTTACCATATATGTATTGCCTTACTTGGATGGCCCAGTGACTCCTTGTAAACTTCTTGGAGTAGATACACAGACTTCCTCTTGCTAAACACTGCCAAGGCTGTTCAGATTGGACTGGGTTTTTTTTTCCCTACCCAACAAGTTTAATAAGCTACCATTTTTTTTCTCTCCGTTGGAAGAGTGAGGAATATAAATACTGAAAGAGCTTTCTGAAACATTTCACTTTGCTAGTGTCACAGAGAAACCTCAGTGCTTATGAAGAGCTTTGAAAAAACACAGACATCTTGCACGTGTTTGGTGTCACCATCTGAAGGCTGCTCTAAGCAAAGGCTCACTCCTGACAGAAGAACTGCAACAGCCTGCTCTTCTCAAACTACACTGAGTGTGTGTTGATCAAAACCAGTTTATCATGCTAGCTTGAAGACAAGTCTAACCAACAACCCACTAAATCATACTGCAGAGGCCTCAGTCTGCACTCAGAGATGCTGCTGCACAAACCAAAGGGTAACTCCTATCTGCTTCCACAAGAACCTTCTACCTATTACCTTCCCAAGGGAATCTTGGGTGGCACATGTTCACATCTTACCTGTTCTGACAACTAATCAGCCTTAGCTCAGCCATTTTTAATAACCCAAAGTCTTCTAACACTTTTGAGAGAGCAGGGGCAAAAGTGGAAGAGAAACTGCTTAACAAAGCCCAGTCCTTAGATCAGCTGCAGAGGCAAGAGTAGAAACTCTGTGCTTTCAAGGTCTAGCACTGGGCCTTGAAACCAAGATGCCTCCCCCTCCTGCTCTGGCTGAAGTTATCAAGATAAAAAAAGCCCAAACCATCTTATGTTAAACTAAACAAGCCTTAGTTCTGCAGTTTTCCTACAGGAAGGGAAAGCTAAATCAGCAATGTAAAGGAATGTGCAGAAACAAACCTGGTGCCAAGAATGGATTCAGTGAAGTAACAGGTTGTGGTGGCTTAGACACCAGGGAATCCAGGTTCACCAAAGCAGCATTGGGACCCAAAAAAGACTCTGGAGTTTTCCGAGCTGCACTTTGTTTGTTTGCTGTCCCACTGGAGTGCTGGGAATCAAAGAGATCAGGACTTGTGGTGCCGCTGTGCTGAGATGGCAGAGTGGAACCTGATTCAGCTGAAACAACACAAAGAGAAGAAAACCAACCTTCTCTCACTCATCTATGGAGTTAAGCAAAGAAAATCCTCAGGTGGTTGAAGTGTAACATTTGTATTAGTCAGGTTTCAATGGTTCAGGACATGTCACACCCTTAGAGCATGCAAGCAGATTATGTTCTTTTAGAAGAGAGGGAAGAAGCTACAGTTAAGAGTTGCAGAGCTCTACTGAAGGTGCTACCTGGCTTGCCCTGATGGATATTCTCACAGACTAAGAGTCTCCAAGGAGCTTTGGCTTCTTCTACCCTTACACTACACTGCTGCTCCTTTCCCTAGTCCAACTGCATCCAGGTTGTGTTGAAGGAGCCTAGCCCAGCTCTGAATTAGTCACTGTTCTTTCAGGCAGAACCAATCTGAAAGTATAAATCAAAGCATTTATGCTTGAAGGTCTGAGAGGCTTTATTGTAGTGACTAATGTCCAAGTAAAAAGTAACTTCCAGCCTTCAGAGAAGTCTATTTTCTCATCTTCCTCCTAGAATTTAGACAGTTGAGAAATCCAGCCAACATTGTTCTCTTTGACTCTCTGGGCATGAGCCACTCTCCAAACACTTTGGATACTGGAAATTTAGAAGTCAAAGAGATTTCTGGGTCAATGCAGCAAAAGGTAAGAGAGAAATTGTCTGGCTTACAATGCAAAAGGGCCCGTTTCCTGGAAGTTCATGCACAATGAGCTTGTACTGCTGCATTGCCACCAGCTTTCATCTTTTCCCTTGTGAAAGTCAATTGGATTTTCTTTGTGGAACAGAATTTCAGACTAGAGACATTTCTTGCTGACCCCAAAGTGTCCACATGCCAAGAATTTGAGTCATACCTGGCTTTTTGGAAGTTCGAAGTGTGTCAAACTCAGAAAAATCATCTTTAACTGTACCATTCAAATTACTGAAGAGGTCAAAAGATGTACTTCCTGTTCAAAACAACAAGACAGCCCTGTCATTAACAGCTCTTTGGTTGCATCACACACCTGATCCTACTGAAAGCCTTGGCTTAGGCATTTCATGTCACCCAAGAAGCCACTCTGTCAGGTTGCAGGGCAGCAGTGTTTCTCCTCTTATCCAGGCATAGGGGAGAAGGATCACAGAGATCTGTCCTTTCTTACACCATTAGAGCTTTTAAATCACCATGTAAGGCACACTTCAGCATGCTGGGGTTTTAGTGAGTGTCTGCACTAGAGAGATGTAAAGGCAAGGCTATATTGCTGCAGAAGAAAACAGCAATGAATTCACAGCCTAAACTATAAAGTGAGTTAATCAGCTCTCAAGTAAAATGCATCTCTGAATCCACTCCCAAAGAGAAATGCAGCACTGCTACAACTTTAGTGATGATTTGATTTACACTTCCCAAGTTAAAAGAAGGAAGAATGCAATAGCCAAGGTTATCTATGCCATGTAAAGTCCTGTTAGCTAAAGCACCAGAACTTGCCCCTAGTTTGCCACCAATGACAACAGAGCATTTTCAAACTAGGGACACACCTTACCTCAGAGCAGAGGAATTAAAACCACACCTAAATGAACAGCAATCACACTCCTCAACAGCTTTATTAGTTGAATGTTTTTCTAGCTCAGTTTTAACCTTCAACACATTGCAAGCAAATGAAGGTCCAGGCTTAGCTCCAGAAAGAGCATGAAAAGACACAAACCCACCAGCAGAATGAGTGAAGATTGGACAGAACTACTTCTCCAAAACAAAGACCCACCAGAGTTAAAGACTCATTCTCCTAGTGATTGCCCTTTGCCCAGTGCCAAGCTGATTAGACAACCCTGATTCCTGCAGCACCCAGATTCCTTTGTTGTTTATGTATGGAGATACATGACTAGCAGAAAAGGAAGTTAGGATGCAGTTAGCCACAGTGCCAACATGAAAATATCAGGTATTAAGATTCATCAAGGTTGCATTAGTTCCAGAGCATGAAGACAATTCCATCAACACCTTCAGCCTCTTGCTCCACAAGAGCTAAGGGATAGCTTTCACAGCCTCCAGCTGAAGGAACAAACCTTCATTTGCACCTCTAAAAGTTTCCTTGGAGTGTGGAGCTGCTCAGCCTGTCAATCTCTGTCTGCAGAGCCAGCCATCTGCAGAGCTCTTTAACATGATGAAAGGTACAATTACAGTAGCATTCATTTCCAGAAATTAAGTCCTTGGCTAATTAAAAGGTAAAACCCAACTGCAGCAGCAGGCCTGAGTGCTCAGCATGCATCCACACACACACACACCAAGGAAAGGAGGAGAAGAGACAAGAGCATGAAGTAGCAACACAAATTCAGAGCTCTAAGTCAGAATAATGACATCTGAAGGTTTTTTTGCTGCTAGCTATTACAACTCCCACTTCTTTCACAGACCAGTGCTGCAAACTACTCAGCACAAAGCTTCTTCTAACCAAGCAAAGCAAGAAAAATCATTCCATTTCACCTTAAAGACTCAAATCATATGGATATGGGATGCAACTATTTCTCACCAGAAGTAGAAAGAGGTTTGTTTGCAGGTGCTGGTCCCCAAGGATCCACAGAAGATTTTGCTGCAGCAGAAGATGGTTGAGCAGGAGCCCAAGGGTCATTTTTGGACAGAGGCTGAGCTGTGGATCCTGCTGGTGCTGCCCAGGGGTCAACAGAAGCAGCTGGTTTGGCACCTGCAAAAAGAGCCAGCAGGAAGACACATCAGGAGAGTTTCACTCTGGAAAGCTTTCTTTGAAGATGAATCTCTCTTATGAGTCCTTACTGCCAATTAATACTAAACAGAACTAGGTGAAGCAGCTCAGCATTAGGAATACTGCTAAGTCTCAGCATCTGTGTCATACATACTGAACAACAAGTAAATTCTGTGCAAGACAGATGAAAACAAATCTATTTGAAACTCAGGAACCAAATCTGCAGTTCCAACAAGAAAATACAGACATTTGTGACAAATTAAGGCAGTAAAGAAAGAGAGGAAAGGCATCTTCCCTCACTACAAACAATTTCTTGCTTGGTTTTTCTTCTTTCTCCTCAACCTACTAATTTATTGCTTTTCAACTCAAGTGACCTCTTCTTCCTTTTCCCATTAAATGAACCTATTTTGGCTTATCAAACCAGAAATGTGCTGGAATGGCAACTTAGGACTTGAAATGCACATCCTGTACAAGTATAGAGGGATCAATCACCATCAAGTCAGATCAGATAGGACATGCAAACACATTTCCCTTTCCCAAAGAAACTTCTCAAGCAGTCACAGTTTAATTCCTAAATGAGAACCACTGATGAATCCAAGAGTGACACAGAATTACCCATGCAGTACACAGCTGTTATCTTTAACCACCATGTGCCTCTCAAGTTCAAAACTAAACCAATATTCAGTTGTAAAACTATCTACAAACCCCTCTGGCATCACAATATTCTTCATAATCAACTCAGTGGCACCAATTCCAATTTGCAGTGTTGAGTCTTTGTTTCATCCTCATCTTGCTAGAGCTTTGGAGCAGGAAATACTAAAATCCTCTAAGTCCCAACTATTCCCACATGTGTACTTCCATTTCCTTTATCTACCCTTAGTGCTGAGTTAGGAGAAATGCTAACAACAGCACTTCCCATAAACAGAAGCTTTCAAAAGGTCTTTTTTTTTCACAGAGAGCCCAAAATTAGAGCACTTGGGAAGATACCTTCCCATAAGTTTCCATTATCTCCTACTGAGATGTCAAAGCACATGGCAGGGTTTGGGAAATATAGTTTAATGAGTCACTCTTTTATTAGCAAAGTCATAAATCCTACATCTTCAAGACCATCCTGGGGAGCTAAGTAACAAGAACAACAAGAGGTTGTTCTATGGTGTTAATAAGGTTGGGAGCCACTGAGAGGAACTGCAAACTGCTGCCACTAATGCAAGGAAAATCCTGTCAGAGAACAACATATAAAGCACAAGATGTGAAGAAGGTGGATTTGGGTTTTTTTTTAAACCACACTGAACAGCCTTAGGGCCTTAAACTTGGGCTTCTTCCCATTTCATGCTTGCAGTTTGTCACAAAAAAAGAATTAGGCTTAGAACAATGAACTGTAGCTGGCCCAGCAGCTCTGTAGGTGCCTTTAATGCCACCAAAAAGAGGGGGAAAAAATGAATTTCATTATTAAGCTTCAATATTTTCATCAGGTATCTAGATGGTGGTGTGCTGAATGCTAATGTCAGTGACTTTAAAGCACTTTCTAGCAGAGGTCAGCAGTCTGAAGGAAAAGTGACAGAACTAAGCTGTTAGTCTGCACAAAAAAAGCTTCCCTTTGCACAGAAACCTCCTGCCCTTTAAAAATGATAATAATCCAAATAATAATAATAACCTACAGACATATCAAGTTGAAGACATACTATGAGAAACCATCAACATTCTTATGCAAAGGGAGTAACTCTTTGGTCAGCCTCTGGCTAACCTAGACCACAGCACACTACACACACCCAAAACAAATGAGCTTCATTGCTCTTCAAGATGTCAAACACTGGATCTTTCACTTCAGGAGCCCAGAACCCCAGCATGCTGGGGAGTTGGAAAGGATCTCTGAGGATCATCTAGCCCAACCTCCCCCTGCTCCAGCACTTCCAGGTGGGTTTGGAATCTCTCCAGAGAAGGAAACTCTTCAGGCAGCCTCACAACAAAGAAGTTTTCTCCTCGTAGTCTTACCAAATGATTGCCATGGGTCAGAGGCAGGAGCTGCAGCTGTGGATCCTCCCCAGGGATCAGTTTGGTTTGTGGCAGCAGGAGGTCCCCAAGGCTCTGTTTTCGGTGGGGCCGGTGCCGACAAGGGCAGGGCATCCATTAGGTCCAACAGAGTGGTATGCTGAGGGCAGGAATAAGCTGAGCTTTAATAACAAGAGCATGACCAATCTGAAGTACAAACCCATGAGAGTGAAGAAGCAACATTTCCTTTTACACACCTGCGTTGACTACTAGTTTGAAATTTAACCCACACGGAAGAAGCTTTTAAGCTAGACAACAAAAGCGATCCCAAAAGCACACAAGAGCTGAGTATTAAGCTACTTGGAGTTACTGTGTTTCAGCTTTTTTGGCAGCATAACCAGGAATTTCTGAGTTGAAGGCACTACTACCTCCTTCTTTTTGGGTATTTTAATTGTGTCTCTGCGACTCTCCTCCAGAGCCATCTGTAATCTCAGATCATCTCCGCGTCTGAGGCGCTCCTCCTGCAAAGGAAATCAACACTGGTGATATAGACCATTAGCCTAGACTGGGGGGCTTGCTTGCTGCTCCCTTCCCAGGCTCTAGCCTCTCCTTGCCAGGAGGATATTGCCAGGGATTGCCTGGCACTGCTCCCTGCTACCCTAGGAGTGATAGGGATTGCCTGGAGTATTTGCATCTAACACAAATCAGGGTGTGGGGGAAATAATTTCCGGTGCTTTTTGCCTCAAAGAGAGGTCAGGAGCAGCCTGACTCTGTAATGCCAGTGTGATCATAACATCTATTTTGCTGACTGAAAGTTACCCTCTTGTTGTTTTACTCCTAATAGGAAAGCTACAAAGCAAATGTTCTTCCCAAAATTCAGTTGCAATGCTAGAAACAGCAGAGTTTCTAAATTATTGTGATGGTTGTGAGCATTCAGTCACTGCTGAAGGACACAGTGATTTAAGCTTTCCTCTCCCTGGCTTTTGTCAGCTTCCCTCCACACCTGATGCAAAGCTGTTATAAAAAGTGGCAACTCCCTGTGTATTTTGTAGGTTTTCAACATCTGTAGCTGACCACATTTGTGGTGCATTCAACTACTTGAAATATCTTGGCTTGCATCACTCACATCTTTCACAAGTTGACTAATTTCCCAGTTGGTATTTCCCTTGGGATTTTTAAAGCTATTTCAACTGGTAGATTCTGATTTATTTTCTTTATTGCTCAATAATGACAAAGTTTACTGGATGAGAGTTTCCCTTTCCAAACACAAAGCTACTACTGCTTAACATCCAGCAGTAAACTAAACTGATCACAGGATGCTTCTAAAACAGACACTCAGCAGGGCTGACTTGAATTTTCCCTCATAGCTGAGATTCAACAACTTTGTTATATATCAATAGGCAATAAATTTTATCCAGCATTTACTCCAAATTCAGAATGAACATCCAAAGGATCAGCACAGTAACATAATCCATGTGACAGTTTAGGAACCAAGTCATTTTAAACCAGGTTCTTTCTATTTTCTATTACTTTCTGTCAGGTCATCCTCCTGTTCCAAACAATCTTACCAAGCGTACAGATCACTCAGCATTTCACTGTATATCAGAATTCACCAATATTTCTTAGGCTGGCTGAAGGTTTTTCAGGACTAGTCATGTTTTCAGTTCTTCCTAACCAAAACCATCTTCAGCAATGTGATGATTAACATCCTCCCACACAAAGTCTTCTTGCAGAGTGACTGTCATCTTCCACTAGTCTCAACAGCTCCGAGGCTGAAGTGACTTTGAAAAGAGATTTAAAACAATAAAAGACTAACATCTTCCAAAATGACCTTTCTCTCCCCCTCCCTAATTCCACCTGGAGCAAAGCCAAGCTGCCATTTTTGGGGGAAGGGGAAAACAACAACAAATACAAAGCATGGATACTTTGGGAAACCTACACGGGAACTGACCTGCTCCGCCACTTCCCGGCTCATGGCCAGTGCCAGCTGCAGCTGGAGCTCTTCTTCTCCACTGGTCTGAGGCCTGGCTTGCTCAAGCTCTGAGGAAACTCGAGGAGATGTAGCTGGTGGAGACAAAAACAAATCAGCAAAATGAACACAGTAAATAACAAAAAGAGAGAATAAGTTTCATTATTCCTCTGCTCAGATCAGCCACTTGCCACATGGCCACTCTCAGAGGTCCCCACAACACTGACAGGTTCCTTGGGTGCTGTGGGAGCACCATCAGCTTCCTCAATCATCAGAGATAAAGCTTGTGGCTTTATCAGTCAGAACAATTAAGCAGAGAAAACTTTAAGACAGTTCAGTTGTTTTAAAGGAAAAATATCCCTGGAAAACAAAGGATTTTTTTGTGTTAGTGGGGTTGTAGTATCAAGAAGTATCAGCAATGAATGCTTGGATGTCCTGTCCATGGGTAGAAGAGCTTCAGAGAGCAGGACACTGACTTAAAGTGGACAGAATTAATCATTCAAGGAAATATTTGTTGGTATTTCTTACATCTCCCAGCATCAGTAAGGATTTGCTGGGAGTTGGCCAGTATCAGGGTAAAACTGGCTACCACCCACTCTTCTGTAAAATAATACAGTCTTAATGGGACAGATAAAGAACTATTCTTGACTGCTCAGCAGGCTCAGAGACAAACAAGCCAGCTATTCAGACTCCAAATTTACACAACTAGTGTACCATTCTCTGTTAAAAAAAAGAAAAAGTTTGGTATACAGGTTGTGGGGGTGGTTTGGGGTTTATTGGTGGTTGGTCTTTCTTTGGATGAAGACATCTCATAGCTAAGAAATAGCTGGTAACCTCCTCTACTTCTCCTGCAGTCATAGTCAACCCTGACAGCTAAAATATACCATTTCTCAATAAACAAATCTTTTATTGATGTTTTTCACTACAGGAGCATGTAGAAATTCCCATCCCAACGGGACAACACTAGCAGGTTTATCACTGTACAGTAATTAAACAATTTTTATGCTCTCTCAGATTATTCTCTAGCATCAAAAATCATTTACATAAAAATTTCATCTTACTTTGGCAAGGAAGTTTGGATTTCATGGTTGGAATGGTAATTAGTTTGGCAAAAATATAGATTGACACTAAAAATATGGTTCCTCTTTATTAAAACTAGCATGTCAAGCCCCCAAAAAATCAAGTTCCTAATCGAGTTAATAAGTCACATGGGCATGTAAAAACTAGAGTCCCAAACCGGCATTTTAAAAGACACTTTCTCAGTCACTACTTTAATCCTCCAAATATTTCCCAGTTTTGTCTCCCCCTGAGTTTTAGGCTAAAATGTCATTAACAAAATAAACAGTGCAACTTTCTCTCTCATCCAGCAGGCCAGAAGGAGGAATATGACCTTTCCAGTGTGCCATCCCATTCCACTCTGTTTCTAAAGGGGCAAATGAATTTATCACCCAGAACAATTCCTCCACATTGTGCTGATCCTGAAGCTTTCAAGCCAACCCAGACAAGCTCATTACTTCACAAAAGGGTTCCTCATACCTCAATTTGATTGCTTTAGAAAAGAAAAAGTGAAAAAGCATCTACATTTAGCCTGCTTCACCAGTACTGATTGCTCCAGTCACAGATAGGCTCTCCAATAGGTTATATGGACTATTAGAGACTTAAAATAGGAATAAACAGGGCATCAGATAAGAGGATGTCTGACAGTATGGAAAACAGAACTTGAAAATGTTTGCAAAATGTGAATGTTCTTCAAGATGGAAATAAAGAGAATGAAAAATAAAACAGGATAAGGTAGCCCATGACAGAAAACCCGAAATCCTAATTTGTCAGTCTGAAGAAAAAGTAATGAAGTTTATCTATGTGGACTCAAAGCATTTTAGGATGCTACATAGGATGTTAAAACAGAGTAGTGCAAGACCTGAAGTAGGTAAAGAACCAGTTGAAGAAGATATTTCATCATGCTGCCTACCACCAAGGAAGCTTACTAACAGTTTCTCAAGAGCTGTTAGGCCAAGGGGCAATGGGCACAAACTGGAACCCAGGAAATTTCCCCTAAACAGGAGGAAAAACTGCTTTGCTGTGAGAGTGCCAGAACATTGGCCCAGGCTGCCCAGAGAGGTTGTGGAGTCTCCTTCTGTGGAGAGATTCCAATCCCACCTGGATGTGATCCAGCTCTGAGTGACCCTGCTGGACTGACCCTAGTTGGGCTAGATGATCCCCAGAGGTCCCTTCCAGCCTACACCATGTTGGGATTCTGGAACTGGCTTCAAAAATGATCTTAGGAAAAACTGCATAATAAAACAAATGCAGGTTAAGGGAAAATGCAAAGATAATGCTAAGAAAAAAAACTACCAAACTAGAGGGAGAAATAGCAAGATTAAAATAAAAGATGACTAAGGGGAATGGGAAAAAGCAGCAAGAAAAAAAATCACTACTTTGATGACCACCTTCTGCTAATTGAGGGCATCAACTGCAAGGGACAGAGATGCAGAGAGCTTCCTTCAGTGTGAAACCACAGGGTAACTCCCAGGCACTAACCTAACACAGCTATTACCAACATCAGCACTGCTGCATCAACGTGTGAATTACAACCCATCTAACAAACCAAGCACACTTCTAGTCATTCAAAGCCCAGACAGATGATTTCAAAACAGAATGGATGTGGAAACACTTCCCTTCTGAGCACAGAGTATTTTGTATGTGCTTATCTTTGTGAAAAGAAGATTGAGGAATTGCTAAACACAGCAGTGCTTGCAAATACCATGGCTGTAAATTGATCATGAGTAAATCTGAGACACAAACAGAAAGAAATGACTTTCCAGCAGGAATTATAGAAGGTAAGAGTCATAACTGCTTTCAAAACAGAGCTGAATAAGCACACACAAATGGGACACCAACAGAGTCACCTGAGAACAGATGGCAAGTGGACTATGCTCAGGCAGGTACCTTCTGCTCTTCTCTTTCTTTAGCAGCAACTGTGGAGAAGAATACCATTTCCTGCACTTTTTGCACATGAGTTTTTCCATCTCTGTTGACACAACTCCATTCCATTAACATCTAAGAAGCTGATGGCAGAATGACTTTAAAACGATAGGAAATGGGTTCACTCCCCTGATTTTCCTCTCATTTCCACATGAAGGACTACTTGCTGGAAGCACTTGCCAAGCTCTGCTTCTAACAGCATTTTTGTGTTCAAAAGCTGCAAGAAGCAAGGATTGAATCCTGCTCCAAGCATCTCCCTTGCCCTTCCATGGTGGGGCTTGCCTCCCAGCCATGCACTGGAAAGGCAGGCTTGCTTTGGCAGAGAGCTCCATGACCTCACAGCTCCCAACTGAGCTCAGCATTCAGTGGCTCTGGGATCTGAACAGAGATAATAAGGGGTCTCACAGATATGGCTGATTTCTTTTCCCTTGTAGGCTCTGCACCAATTCAGTCTACTTGGGTTTATTAACTCCAAAAGACACTTTAGAGCTCCTTTTATAAAGGAAAAAATTGCCAATTTGAAATTCTTCCTTGGGACTCACATTAGAAGGAAAAAAATTGATGAAAATGTTGCTATATTACATTTAAACCTCTGTGGTGGTTATAAAACCATCTACATTAAATAGCTGCCAGCATGGTTTTTGAAAGGGGATTAAGGCAAATGGAAAACACTGCTCTTGGTAGTAATCTGACAAGTTTTATCCAGCAACTTCCCTCCTTAATTCCTGCAGTATTGTAACTGCCCTCCTCCTATACTGTACTAACTGCAAGGAGCCAGCATAAAGGTTATTGCTTCATTAACAGTATCTCTGCCACACAAAGAATCTCTTATCCCCCAGCACATGACAGTTAAATCAGATGTTTATGTAAGATGAAACTCATTAGATCAATTCTGGACCTGCTAAGCTCTGCTTGCGAGAATTTGGAGGTCTTGGTCCCCAAAAGCAACTGCTTGGGTCTCTGCTGCTGCTGCAGGGAGACATGCAGCCAGGCTGGGCTGGCCTCTCAACACGACTCAAGCTGCAGCACAAGGCAATCATTTCCAACCTCAGTTAATCACTAAAGCAGGATTCTGCTCCACCATCTGTCCCCAGCACAGCCTGTGACGTCAGCCACACAGAGCTATTGGGAATTTATGATATTTTGGCTATATTAAAAGGCCTCTGTAGAAGTCTATAGGCTTAAGTTAATAAGTTAAAGTGTATACACAGTACACAGCTAGAGACAGGGGTCATTGCCTATGTTACTACTTAAAGTCCTGAACCTGGGGAGCAATAACTCCATGGAGCAGGACAAGCTAGGGAAAGCAGCTGGAAAGCAGCTCTGTGGAGAAGAACCTGTGAGTGCTGGTGGACAACAAGTTCACCATGAGCCAGAAATGTGTCTTTGTGGCCAAGAAAGCCAATGGTCTCCTGGGCTGCATTAGAAAGGGTAACCAGTAAGTCAAGGGATGTTCTCCTTCCCCTTGACTCTGCCCTAGTGAGGTCACATTTGGATTACCGGGGCCAGTTCTAGGCTCCCCAGTAAAAGAGAGACAAGGAACTAATGCAGAGAGATCAGCAGAGGCTGCCAAGATGCTGAAGAGACTGGAGCATCTCTTGGAGAAGGAAAGGCTGAGAGTCCTGGGGGTGCTTAGCTTGGAGAAGAGCAGAGCCAGAGGGGAGCTGCTCCATGCTGAGCAAGAGCTAAAGAGTGGGGGGCAAGACCCTGTTTTAGCAGAGGGGTTGGAAGGGGTTTCTGGGGATCATCACCTCTAGACCAATCAATGGCAGAGTGCCTTGGGAAACAAGCCCCAGCTCCATCACTTGTAGGTTGCATTCTTCAGAACAGAATTCAGTTCTTAAGTCACATTTGTTCAGAAAGAAAAGCTGCTTCCTCATGCCATCAGTGCACCTACAAAGGTAGGCAAAACCAAGGCTGACTTGAAAAATCAGAGTAATTATCAAGGTAGGAATTTAGAAACCAATAGCAACTCACTTGGGAAACAAGCAGAGATGCCATCTGTTAGGCTTCAAAGAAAAGACTATTCAACTAGACATGAGATACTTTCAAAAAGCCAATCTAACCTCCTCTCAAATTATGAAAGGGCATGTGCAAGCTGCTTCATCTAGAAGGAATCATGTAATCCACCTTTCCATTGGGAATTCAAGAGATCTTTCAAGTACAAGAAAAGAATTAACAGCACATATCAATACAGCAAGGTGGAGCTGATCAGCCTCACTGCACAATTTCTCACTGCACTGACGTAGACTTTGGAAATTCATTTAATACCAAACAAATCTTTAAGGCTTGCTTTGGTTAAAGAACATTTTTGTTCTCTCTCAGGTGATCTCTATGCTCATGTCAACTACAGAAGTCTGCTTACAACAATAGCACCTCCCACCTCTCCTTAGAGCACCAGAAAAATTGAAGTGTGATCAGAGGATTAAACCAAGGGTTCAAGTCACATCTGACAGGTAACACAGGAGTCAACCAAATCCCTTCAACACCTCAAACTACAGAAATATGCCATATAATCTTTACTTTGAGGGTGTCAGAGCCCTGGCCCAGGCTGCCCAGAGAGGTTGTGGTGGAGAGATTCCAAACCCACCTAGAGGTGACCCCGGGAAACCTGCTGTGGGTGACCCTGCTGGACCAGAGGGGATAGACTAGATGATGCCAGAGGTCCCTTCCAACCCCTACCATTCCGTGGTTCTGGGATTCCCTGACTAAGGTGGAAGGCCAGAGATGCATTCCACCTTGCAAAGATGCACAACAGAATACAAAAAAACCTTTTAAACCAGGAGCATTCTGAAATTCCTACAGGGCCAAACTCCAAATCAGTAAATCCTCTGAATTATTTTCTACTTCAGGCAAAAAAAGGGAGACAACATTGAAACAGATGAGGGCACACAAACCTGCTGACACTTCACAAACCTGGCTTTAAATAATCACTGGAAATAGCAAAACTCATGAGTTCATTCAGCTAAAGAAAACTTCTCCCAAAATTCTTTTCAGGTAAGGTTAACAGACTTGGCATTTCAGGCCACCTTTCACCTATCCAACAGGCTGCCCATCTCATGAATCTGCTTTCTGAGCCAAGCTGACTACCTCCAGGCAAAGTGCTGCTCTAAAATCAGGTCACACTGTGCATGCTGCATTGTCCCCACGCTGCTGCACTTGTGTCAGTGAAATCAGGACATTAAACCACACACCACTCCTGCTCTGCCAACCTTTCTAAGTGCAACCCACACCCAAGGCAGCAGATGGCCAAAGGAAATGACATGTGTACAACTCAAAATAAACACAGGTAGGTCCTGCTTTAGGTATATTAATGGGATTGGGACTCTTTACAAAGTGAGGCTTGAGTAAACTTGGGTTTAACCATGAAGGGAGTACAGGGAGAGGATCAGCATTTGCCAGGGATTCTCCAAAGTTGAATTGAATTCAAACACATGATCTTCTTGCAAGCAGAGGTGCCAAGGAGGTGGCTTTGTCAGTTAATTCCCTCCAGGCAGAGCATTTTTCCATCATTTTCCCATTCCAGCCACAGCAGATGACACTGATTGCTTGCTGAGCAACCTCAGCTCAACAGTGACTATCTGGATAGATCTGCTAAAGACAACCCAACTAAGCTGCTCTCCAGATAATTAGGAAAGGAAAGGTGCTCAGAAGTCTCTACAGGAGCTTCTGAAGGCCTGAGGTGCCTAAGCAGAGCATGTTTGTGGCAGGGACTCTAAACTGCCACACAGCACTGCCTGGGCTCCACTTCTGCCATGCTGACAACTCCAGCATAGCAACAGAGGAATATTAATATCCCTGTGTGAGCCTCTGCTGAAAGAGTAACTGATAAAGATAGTTTCTAGGATGAAGGACTTTATCAAGTCCAGTGAACTCTTACCAAATGCACTCCCAGCCTTGAAGCAGCATCCCAGTTCAGACTTAAGAGGTCTATATTAAGAACACCCTACTTTTCCCCCATGCAGCCATAAATCCAGAATCCTATTTAAGTGGTCACTGGCAGCTGCAGATCAAGCAAGGCTATGAACAAGAAGCTGAAGTCTTCAAAAAGGGGTGACTAACAACTAGCACAAGACAATATTTAGAAACAAAGTCTGATTAGGGGTGGAGAACTGCTGCTCCCAAAGATTTCAAGGATCAATCTTATATTCCTTCATCTTCCCCAGGAAGTTTTGTTTCAGCACCACACAAGAACATTCCCTTCCTGTGAAACAAAACCTGAGGGCAGATTTCAGGCAATTCCAGACAATTCACCCTTTTTCCAAAAGAAATAAAACCTTTTATGTATTTTTGCCAGGGAATATTTAACAGCTCCTAATCTGAGCATTAATTACCCCTAGGTTAAAGCTGTAAGATAGCCAATTGTTCCCAGTATGTCAGAAATTGTTGACAAGATGGGGGTTGGGAGAAGCTTTTTGTTTGCTTTTAGCTTTCCAGTATCTCTCTTGGCTCCCATTTACAGATTACAAGACCAGAGAGCAAAAACATACTAATAGATTTAACAAATGGTTCCATCAATAGGCAGAAATATTCACATGTCATAATGCCCTCACTAGAATAACACAAGCAGAGAGATCTTCAGGGCCAAAGTCATTAAGGCAAAGCTTTTGGGGGAAGGGCTTTTATTAAAAACTCTCATGCTTCACCATTGCACTTTCCACAGTTTCTAAAGCACTGTTAAGAGATGAAATGAAAATATCTGCAAGGAACCAGGGGGAAAATTGTCTTTATTTGCCAATGTGTCTTGCCTGCAGCAGTGAGGGATGATGGTACATCAGTTATGAGATTCTTTTCCACCCTGAATTCTTTCACACTAGCAGTGTTGCTTTTATTTTTGCATAAAGGATAAATTTGGGACAAATAGCACCAACTGTACAACATAAACCTTTCTGGCTCAACATCAACCACAAACCCCAATTCTTATAGGCACATATGCTTAAGCAGCTAGAACTAGAGCAGTGTTTACAGTTGATGTTGTACAGTGCAGCTAATTCAACATCCTGAAGAAACTGAACAAAAAAGGGGCCACTGACTTAGCCAATATTGCACTTTCAGTAGCTGACAGAAGGGGGAAGAGATCTCATACACACAATCCAGACACATTATCTACTGGACGTTATTTGTTCCCCTAGTGATCTGTCCTGGAGAAACTATTAAGCCCTTTCAGCCAGCTCAGGCTTCTTTTCTTCTGCAAGAAAGTATCAAAAATGAAGGAGATTTTCCAGCCAAACCCAACCTTTTCATGCATTTTCAAAATCTGCAATCCCCATCTATTGCATCTAGCAAGGAACAAACAGAAAATAGACTAACACCAAACCACTGAGAGATGAAACATTTCACTTAGCTAGGTTGGTATCAAGGCTGTTACATTCTCCCAAACTCTCTTTGTATTTCAATGTTAGTAAGCCATGCTAAACATTTAGCAACGTGAGTGGAGGCAAATCTCAGGCTCTAGATTGTAAATCTAAATGCCTCTGATCTCTTCTTCAAAGCCTCAGAGGAATGAAAGACAATTCTACCAGAATATACAGCATCACAGAACTGTTACAAGGAGTTTCCCAGGAGCTAGGCATGACTTAATTCCTTTTCCATACTTTACCAAATCCATATTTTCAGAACAGAAGAGGTTTGTTATAGACTAAAAGAAAACATGATGGATACAATCTCTTTAAATAATGAAAAGCATCTTTCCCATTAAATTTAGAAGGCACAAGACTAACTCTGCATTTATGTAACAGATTAAATGTCTGGATTTTGCTGTAAAACTCCTTCCTTGTTTCCTAGGATAAAGGACAAAGCTCTACACAAAGTTTCCCATGATCAGCAGCACTCAGAAAATCTGTTTTGTAAGGTGCTGGTTGGCTTTGCTATACTGAATTAAACCATACTCAAACTTCAAATGATAAGAGATCATAAAAACTAACAACCATCTGTGGTTTTGCTGATAGATAAGGCAAGTTTAGGAGAGTCTACAATAGAGGAAGAACCTAAAGGAGAAAAAAACAACCCAGCCTGAGAGTTCTAAAGCTTCTTAGGTACATGCTTAGGGGAGAGGAGAAAGAAAGATTAAGAAATCATTACCTCAAAAGCAACCCTGCAAAGAGAGATCCACAGCAAAGGCATACACAGGCAAATGAGAGTAACCAATACCTCAACACTCTACACTGAAAGAACAACTAAACCTACTTCTTTACATCTAGACCTCCATGAAAATCCTTCAATTGTCCAAGGAAAACAACTCTGGAACACACCCTGCATTGCTCAAGCCTTGCAGTGAGCAATAGTTAGAAGCCTCTGGTAGCATTTAACATGACAAACAATAGTTAAATGCACTAAAAGTTAAAAGCTGGTGAAGAAATAACCCTGTGGAACAAACCATACCTTAGTGACTACTACTGGAGTCCATCAGCATAAGTTAAAAAAAACAACAATATTAAAAGTTACCTCCTAAATGATCAACTTTTGTTGTGGTCAACAGAGATCTACGAGCCTCAAAAGCAAAAAACAAAAGTTCTTGTGATAACAATGAATCCATGCTCAAGTATGATTATTAGAGAAAAACTATGATGTTTGTTATTCCACTGCTAATTAAGAGACAAAAATTCTCATACCTTGAAATCTTCATGCACCTTTTTGAACCTTGCCTCCTAAAACAAGTAGTTCTCCATGAGGCAGAAATGTGCTGCACTGGCCAAAAAGGCCAAAGGTCTCCTGGGGTGCATTAAGAAGAGTGTGAGCAGCAGGGCAAGGGAAGTTCTCCTTCCCCTTGACTCTGCCCTAGTGAGGTCTTATCTGGATTACTGTGGCCAGTTCTAGGCTCCCCAGTAAAAGAGAGACAAGGAACTGCTGCAGAGAGTCCAGCAGAGGCTAGGGAGATGCTGAGGGCACTGGGCTGAGAGCCCTGGGGCTGCTTAGCCTGGAGAAGAGCAAAGCCAAAGGGGAGCTGCCCCATGCTGAGCAAGAGCTGAAGGGTGCAGGGGGCAAGAGGCTGGAGCCACACTCTGCTCAGGGGTGCCCAGGGCCAGCCCAAGGGGCAATGGGCACAAACTGGAACCCAGGAGGTTCCATCTGAACAGGAGGAGAAACTTGTTTGGTGTGAGGGTGCAGAGCCCTGGCCCAGGCTGCCCAGAGAACTTGGGGAGTCTCCTGGTGTGGAGAGATTCCAAACGTGCTTGGCCATGATCCTGGGCAAGCTGCTGGGGGTGATCCTGCTTTAGCTGGGGGGTTGGACTGGATGCTCCCCACGGGTCCCCTACTACTCTCACCATGCTGGGATTCTAGGATTCTGTAAGAATACTTCCTTTGGAAATAATAACTGACAGAGTTTTTTTCATCCTAGCTTGATTTGTTCTGCTACCTCCTACTGCCTTCCACAGAAAATGTCCATGTCATGGGTACTGAGACCATTCTCCTATTTATTATTTGAGAAGCACTTTGGAGGGCAGGATATGACAAACTTAAGATTCTGAGAAGTGGTGCAGAATCAATTCCCCACCCTGGCTCAGTTACAAGTCTTCCACAGGCTAGAAGCATTCATTTAAAGAAAAGATTTTCCTTCAGCATGAGACCACAACCACTGACATTCCAGCCAAAGCAGCTTTCATCAGATCATTACTTACATTAAGAAGGATTTAGTGCCAAATCAGGCCTCTTCCTAACGTGACAGGGAGTTCCCACTAAGCAGTGCTATAAAGAATCCATTCTTCACACACCATTGCATTATATTTTAAGAATGAAATGCAGTATTTAGTCTTGATCCTTGCATGGCAGATGCTGATAGCATAAACACACACAAACACATTCAAAGCATTACTAGTCTAAGAACTGCTGAGCAAGCAATAAAGGGAATCAAATACCAACACTCTTCCCAAAGTCAAACAGCAGCAACATAGAGAAAGAGGCAAAGAGATCCAGGAAATAGACTGTATTTCTATTTTTCTCTTGAATTACACTTAACAAAAAGAATTCAACACAAAATTTTCAAGTACTCCTTTTCCCCTCATTCCAAGAAGGACACTGAGGTGCTGGATTGCTTCTAGAGAAAGGCAATGAAGCTAGTGATGGGTCTAGGGCACAAGCCTTGTGAGAAGCAGCTGAGGGAACTGGGGTCATTTAGAGAAAGGAAGGCTCAGGGGAGACCTTCTCACTCTACAACTCCTTGAAAGGAGGCTGGATGAGGTGGGGGTTGGCCTTGTCTCCAAGGTAACAAGCAAAAGGATGAGAGGAAATGGTCTTAAGTTGTGCCAGGGGAGGTTTAGGTTGGCCATTAGGAGCAATCTCTTCCCTGAAAGGGTTGTCAAGTCCCAGCACAGGCTGCTCAGGGCAGTGGTGGAGTCACCACCCCTGCATGTGTTCAAAAAACATGTAGATGTGGTGCTGAAGGACATGGTTTACTGCTGACCTGGCAGTGTTAGGTTAATGGTTGGACTCAATGACCTTAGAAGTCTTTTCCAACCTTAATAATTCGATGATTCTAAGATTTGAAAACTAGAAAACAAACACAAAATGCATTCACCATCTCCCTAGTGAAGTTGGAGCCTATCACATCAAATACTGGAACGTGTTCCCAAAAGCAGCTTGACAATGTTACCTTGGGGAACTGACAGTAAACAACTGCTTTTTAAAGTGATTTACCTCAATACACACATCCTCTCCAAAACAAACATTTAATCAGTCATTTGAAAAGACATTAGTGCCATGGAGCAGACCTGCAAAGACGCAGCCACTGCAAAAAAGCCCTTACAGTCAGCATATTAATCCTCCAGGCAAGCACCATTTCCTCAGCAAATCAGAACACAAAGTCTCTCAACAGAAAAGGAAGAGAAACATCTTTTTCTGTGTGTTTGCTTGTACTTACAGCCATGGTAAGACGCTGGGGATCCTCCAGACTTTCCATATTCTTGCTCTGAGTAGCTGGTGGATAGATTTGGCTGACTGGAGCCTCGACCAAAGGTGATTTGATTGCTACCCACTCCTGTGGCCACCTGAGCCATACGTTCTTTGGTCTTCAGGGCTTGGGCCCTCTCTGTCTTGAGTCGCTCGTCATCCTTCAGAAGAGACACCAGCTGCTTGGATTTCTCCCTCACATTGATGCCTTGGTCTTTACCATCTCGATCAATATACTGGAAATCTTTCAATGTCTGGATAGCAAAAATATTCTCTTTACACTGCTGGGCCACCCTCTCTGAACCAGTTTTAATCAGGTAATCTAAGAGAGTCAGGGCCTTGTAGACGTGTCGCCAGTTCTTGCCGTGGTCGTTGAGTCGTTTCCAGATCATGCTCATAATTTCAGAGAAGGCCACAACATTGTAAGTCAGATCTGCTATTTCAGTCATTAATGAACTGGAAGGACCCCAGGGATCATTGGAGGTTGCTTCCCGCACTTTTATCTCGGCCTCTGAGTAATTGTTCACAATGTTCTTCATCTGCCGCCTGATGGACGAAGTCGTCATCTTTCTTTCCCTTTTGAACAAGACAGATTGCAGAACACAAACCAAAAAAAGGCTATATTTGCTCTTCTAGGAATGTTTCTGAGCTGAGAAGGCTCCGTGTCAGTGGCTTCTTTGGAACACTTTTCACTACAATCATTTCCTCTCTTCAAGAGAATGACATGAGAAAAGGAAAATCATGACCTGCATAAGGAAAGAGAAGGAGGACGTTAGGTGTGGCTTTAATCAGTCCTACATGGAAAACAATGCACATACACTTTGGAGAAACTTTGTTAAGAGTTAAATGAGTCATTTCTTTCCAGAATTTCTTCAGAACATCTGATTTTGAGAACAACTTGCTCTCCTCACAAGTAATGGTAAACATTGAAGATTAAAAACCTGAGCTGCTGAATAAGACCAAGGCAAGAAGATATCCATCCTGATGCAAATGAAGAATTTGATAAGCAAAACAGAAACAAAGGCCAGGAAACAATTGATGGATTTAGTTTTCCACAAGGTAACAATCTACCTAGAATCTTTCATTACCAAACTGACAATGCTAGATTGCAGAGCTGAGACAGAAGTACATCAGAAATTCTTTGCTTAGCAGACATCAGCTTCCCTCTAAGCACTGCAGTCTGCTACCATTTCTGTAGGATCTGCCTGCTGAGGAAATAAGCAAACTTCCTAAACTTAACCAAGCTATTTCTGAAGCCTCAGGTTTCAGTTTAAAGCACACTCAGGGTAGAGATCTTGACCAGCATTCTGCATTCAGTTGAGGTCCAGGGAAGAGACCTGAGCACCAGAATGTTGCATCCCCAACACAAGGTCACCTTTAATGCTAAGCTGATTAGAGGGGTAATTCCCCCCCCCCAAAAAAAAAGCATTTACTTTGTGCTTTTGACAACAGTCATCAGATCCACAGTTTCTGCTCTGTTTGTCTTTCAGACAGCAAAGAAGAATATTTAATTATATGAAAATGGAGTTGTAAACCCAAAATGACTGACAAGACAATGCAAGGACAAGCTGAGGAGCTGGAAAGCTGTTTCAGTTCTTTATTTAAGGTCACTGTTTCAAGTACACAGAGGCCTATTAAGCTTTAAAATACATTACTTGAGTAAACTGGCAGATTTTGCCATTGCATGAACAGAGTTAGAACAGCCCTTTTATATTCACCAGTGCCATGAACACTAAGCACTGATTCTGTAAGGGAACTTGCTACATTACTAGAGCCTGCACATGCAAGCTGTCCTCTACTAACACTCCTCCAAACACTCCAAAGAAGCAACAGTATCCCTTTAAAACAGACAAGGAAATAAAGCACAGATTTCAAGCCTAACATTGTTATGACTGTTCACATTACTACAATGTCACTTAGAATGAAAGCAGAAGCAGGTGTACAGCTCTATAATGACTTTCTCAGCAAAAAGGCATAGATCCTTCCTGGAAAACCATTCTGGGCAAGTTAAACAACCACAGAACAGCTCCAAATCTATCTTGTCCCACTAAAGTTAATTTTTGGTAGAATAAAAAAAAATCTCTTACAATATCCTGGAAAATAAACTTTAAATGAGATCATCACTAAACTTCAGATAACCTGCATCATCCTGGTTTTCTCTCCAATATTTCAAACCAGCTGTAGAAGAATGTCAATCTGATGGCAGATGGCTGGTAACAAAAGAAATAAAAAGACACATCTACTTCTGGTGCATTTAGAGGTTTGTGGATTATATACCCAGAATTTGAAAAGGCTGATCCTATATAAACATTCCCAGGTGCTCACAACTGCTGCTTCACTCCAGAAGTTAACACTGCCAAGGGTAGGGAGCAAGAGGACAGAGCCAGACTCTTCTCAGTGGTGCCCAGTGACAGCACAAGTGGCAGTGGGCACAAACTGGAGCCCAGGAGGTTCCATCTGAACAGGAGGAGAAAATTCTTTGCTGTGAGGGTGCCAGAGCCCTGGCCCAGGCTGTCCAGAGGAGTTGTGGAGCCTCATTCTCTGGAGAGATTCCAAACCCAGCTGGAGGTGATCCTGGGCAACCTGCTGTGGGTGACCCTGCTTTAGCAGGGGGGTTGGAGTTAATGATCTCCAGAGGTCCCTTCCAATCTCTACCATGCTGGGATTTGGGGATTGTCCAAAGTTGCTGGCTCACCTCCCCTTGTGGTCACTCTCTAATGCATTATTCTCAAAAGGTGAGCCACCAATAATAAAAAAAAGACTACTAATAACCCCACTTCCCACATTCAACCTAAACCATTTCTTTTTGTCAGTAACAGATTAAGGCAAGCTCACAGACAAAGCTGAAACTAGTTATCCAAGGAGGTGGCAGCATCTGGTAGAAAGATGATCACAAAGAACTAAGAGCAGGCTGCAGGCACTTAGCTTTCTCAGTTAGCAAAAATAGAGCCAGCAGAGGATACAAGTGCCAACCTAAACAGGAATACAACTATATTGATGACACAGGTCCCAGAACAGAAGAAAGCAAACCCCCTGTAAGGGCTGAGCTGGTCACCCAGCCACAAGAGCAGTAAATAATATGAAAAGGAAAACCCATGAGAACTACAAAACCTCCTGACCCAGTTCAATAAAAAGTCCATCAGGGCCAGCAACCTCAGATACAAACCCTCTTGTAAAGAGTATGAGAAAACATATATATTTCCTTGCCTTATACTATCAGATGCAACCTGTGGTGGAAGCTCTACAGCCAACAGTGGGTACACTGTGTCTCTTATCAACCCCTTTTTGTGAAGTCACTTTGAAGCCATTTCCTGTTCCACCCTCAGTATGCAAACCAGTGCAGTGACCACACTACACACCAGTACTGCAGCTCATTTGAAACTTGGATATTTATTCCCCAAGCCATAGACATAGGACATGCTTTTAGAGAAAGAACAAGTCACCTTCAGCTTCATGTCACTCATGATTTTACACAAATTGGCCATCTCCTGATCTGATGATGATCTGAAACTCAATCCCTTTATTGAGAAGCTGCTCTCCATCTCCAATCATCCTTGATGTCTTTTCATCCATGTACTACACTTCTATTTCTTAAGACACAGTCCCAAGCACTCTGTTTTTCAGGTTTGGCAGTAACAAAAGTTTGTTGTTACAAACTATGTTACAACATAAGTCATTTACTGTTCAGGATTTCCCATTCTTTACCAAATACTCTCCAAAAGTCTCTTTTCTTTTTAGTAGTTGTGCCTCTGCTCCTGCACATGGAACCAAGGTCATTTCTTCTCCCTGTGCAAATACACTGAGCCTATTTCACCACTCACAAGGTCTCAACCTTTCATCCTTCCTTTCAGTTCAAGATTCATTTCAAATTTAACTAACATGGTTCAATTTGGTCAGCTTATCATTTAGATATGATTTGGAGAAGGGAGTATGTACAAGAACACTGATCTCTGGCAGGACATTTGACTGGGAAGAACCCTTCACTGTGAGAACCAACCAGCTACTCCTAACCCCATTTCCTGCCTTTTAACTCACTGTAAATCTATGAAACACATTCTTGGTTTATGAGAGTTTTGTTTCTTTAAAGGCCAGGGAGGAAAGGCTTTACCCAAGATACTTTTTCAACTATGCTATATAAGGCAATGCCTCTCCTACCTGTATCTCCCCAGCCCAAGACAAAATAGAAGGTTTTTATTACTTGTTTCACAAGCATTTGAAAAAAAAAAACGTTTTAGTATCACACATGATCTTTGCAGAGGTAAATTTTACAAGATATGGGAACACCTACTAGTCCTAAGCAACATCAACTTTGGCCAGTGAAATAAATACCTGAAGAATTAATCAGAATCACAACACAAGTAGGGTGCAATTTCACATATCCCAAGCTAACTCCGGAGTAGTGCTTTGGAAAAAACAAGTGGGAAGCAAACACTGCAAGAAAAGAACACAATGGAATGAGCATTTTTCACTCTTCTAGAAAATTAAAGATTTCACTTGTTATCCTGTAATAGACTTGAAAACTATCAATCCATTAACACTGCCAGAATTATTTATCTTCATCTCTTTGATTCAGGAGAACAAAGGTATTTAATGAGAATCATAGTTTTTCCTTTTCTTGATGGAAACCCATGTTTTCTAATCCTATTCTACTTCTATCCCACTGAAGACAATTTATTCTAAGCTTCATTTTACTCTATCAAAAAACAAAGGTTAACTGGAATGGCAAGAAGATGGAGGGTTTTTTATCCCCTTCAATCTAGTGGTACCAATATTTGAGCTAACTCTTTTGGCAGTAGCAGTAATCCTCTGTATGCCTTTCAGTACCTGTTCTACCAACTCTCTGCTTCCACACCACACAAAGGAAGCATTTTATTTGATTATTACAGGTTTTAGAGCACCCTTAACAGTCTATCTTGTGATTAAAGAGATCAAAAAACCAACTATCCCTCCTGCCTGAAAGTGAGAACCCATTTCTAATGCATGATCAAATACTTTCTATGAAAGTTGAGATTTTTCTTTTACCAGAGACCTCAGTGAATGAACTTCCCCCAACAAACCACAAGGCAGTACAATGTACTTGCAACTTCAGCAAAAATCCACCCAGTTGCAAAGAAAGCAGAGAGGAAAACTAGTTAATGAAAGCTGCTACTCCTTGCTAACCAGGGGGAAAGGTTGTTGGCCTGAAGAGATTTCTTTGAACAGGTTAAACAGAAAGGGAAAGAGAGAGTTGTTAGTTTTGCTCACTTCAGGTGAGCCTTCCTCATTTTCTCCTCCTACAAGCTATCCTCTCTGCTTTATGAGTAGCTTCTCATCTTTAAGGAGATAGAAAAGGAAACACACAACTCTGTAGACAAAAAGGTGATGCTTAGCTGTGCTATCAAGAGTCACCTTGAGGGGACTATAGCTCTTCTCCTTTTTCCTATTCCAATAGTTTTATTACAAACATAAGCCCAAGGAATCCTCATGGTGCTTTTCTAGCTACAATGTGCAGACAGAAGGAATTCTTGACTGAACTTCTCAACAGCTCTGTCTCACCAGAGGTTAAATTCAGTAAATCAAACCAACATGAGGAAACCATCTTTAATTTGCTAAGACTAACACAGAAATGAGGCCAAGCCACAAAGTCCTTAATAAACTTACTTCAAAGAACCAGCCACACAAATCCATCTATCTACAGGCTTTCAGCAGAATCCATTCAGATCTCTGGAATGTCAAACTCAAACCAGGGTTTGTCTGCACTGATAAAATGCTCTTCGTAACCAGCCTGAAGGTAAACATAGACATAGCCAGTTAAGTATGGACTGCAAATATATTGAAAGCCTTTCATACCAGTGGGCAATAAAAAGGGAGAAAATTAATATTAAACGTACTTTCACCAGAAATCTGCATAAAATTTTAATTAACAGTATTATAAACAACATATGTAAGGTAGATTAGACCTTCATGGTAAGTCACGTGCACAGAAAGTGACTCTTTGTAAACAGTTTCTAATTAAGCCAGTCTGTGATTTCAAGACTTCTCAAATCTACATAGAAATATCCTTCTCTTCATGAAATACAGCAAAAGATAACTGCTTGCAGTTATCTCCTTTCAAGGAGGTGGAGACAGTAAGAAGGTCTCCCCTGGGCATCCTCTTCTCCAAACTAACCAACCCCAGTTCCCTCAGCTGTTCCTCACAAGACTTGTGCTCTAGACCCTTCAAGTAGCTTTGTTGCCTTTCTCTGAACACACTCCAACACCTCAAAGTCCTTCTTCAAGTCAGGGGCCCAGAACTGAACCCAAGATTCGAGGTGTGGCCTCACCAGTGTCCAGCACAGGAGGACAATCCCTGCCCTAGTCCTGCTGGCCACAGTATTGCTGATCCAAGCCAGGATGCTGCTGGCCTTCTTGGCCACCTGGGCACACTGCTGGCTCATCTTCAGCCAGATGTCAACCAGAAGCCTTAAAAAGCCATCATGAGCCTCTCCTACCCAAGACATGCTGAAACCATTGCTATGAGAAGTTCCATAGCATCATAAAGCCAAACTGATCTGCTCTCCTTGCTATCAGGGTGGAATGACATGAGGTAGGCATCCTTGGGAATCTGTATTCCAGCATAAACTGGAGAACCCAGGGCATGGAGAGCTCTTCTTGTCAGTCTGCGAAGAATCAGGCTAAGAGGAAAGCATTGCCAGATGCTGACTAAGGAAGAAGCTCCCACAGACAGACACTGACACCACACCTGCACAAAGCAATAAGCACACACTCAAATATAACCCCAAACACAACAGTATCAGCTTCTATTTGTGGCAAAGAAAATAGGCTCCCATTGCCTGAGACTGTAAATTCACATCCTAGTTTGCTAAGGGTAGCTCATTATGGGTACAAATCCAAACCCAGTCTGCTTTTAGAAAGTCTCATTCTCTACAAACAGTAACCAGAAATCTTTGACAAAAAAAACCTGAGCACAAGCTTATTTAGAATTCAGGAATATAATAATCCAGAAAAAAAAAAAATGATAGCCAAGCCATTCTTCAATATAGTGGATCCCATACTGCTAGAGAGATTTTCAGACTCAGTTAATTCTTTTTAGCATTTCTTTCCCCCCCCCCTCTTTATAAATAACTCTTACAGAACAACTGGATGACCAGAGGATATCAGTATACTTGCCTAGGGTATAATATCCCTCTGCAAAACAAACACTGTTCCCAAAACCAAACAGGAAGAGGGGCAACTGTACATTGTGGTGTCTTGGAGAGAAGTACTAAGAGAAGCAAAGAAGCTTGGCACTATACATAAAAGCCAACAAGTAGCACACTTATTAGCTCTCTCTTGCTGTTGTAGAGCAGAGAAAACAGCAATTCATGGGAATAAAACAGTGAAATGAAGACACTGAAATTACCATCAATGTCCTTCCTCAACCTTCAAACTTATTTAGGAAATGAGTTACAAATACAGATTGGCAAATGGTTTGGAGAACAGGGTTAACTCCAGAAGAAACCTTTGATTTCCATTTTTCACAGCTTAAATGCTTGTCTTCTTCAGTGTAATTTCTGAGAAGAGGAAATGGTTCAAAATTCAAAGTTTTGGAAGCTTTCCACCCCCTCTTACAAATGAGAGAACAAGGTCAGCTTTCACAGACAGCAGGTGGCCAAATTATTTCTTTATTTAAAGAGTTAATGCTGAAAGATAATTCTCCTTCACATTTATACATATTCATGAACCCCAAGGTTAGATTCTAACACTGATTTTACATTCATACCTCAGACTCACACAGAAAAACTAACCCCAGCCTGCCTGGCCAGTTAGCCATAAAACAGATTTAAAGACATTATTTAAGTGTGTGAAGGACTTTTTAGGATGTCAGGTAGTGCTAGGACTAGGGGGAACGGACACAAGCTTGAAGAGGGGAGATTTAGGTTGGATGTCAGGAAGAAGTTGTTCCCCATGAGGGTGGGGAGACACGGGCACAGGTTGCTCAGAGAGGTGGTGGCAGCCCCATCCCTGGCAGTTTTGAAGGCCAGGCTGGCTGGGGCTGGGAGCAAGCTGCTCTAGTGGGAGTTGGAACTAGATGAGCTTCAAGGTCCCTTCCAACCCTGACAATTCTATGATTCTAGGTTTTCTCTGTAACACCTTTTCTTACTTTCTCCTTACCTCAATCACCAGGGCACTATTTAAGCTCACTGCAGAGCTTATGTCATTACTCAGAGCCTAACTTGCATCTCACAGCATTACCTAGCCACTGTACTTCAGGACCCACCAAGCCAGAGCTGCTGGTGCTCTGACATTCCCAGTTAGGTTTGACTTTGCAGCTGTAGCGTGGGAAGCAGCTGCAAACATGCTTCCAAGCCCTGGGAAAGGAGATAGCCCCAGTTAGAACCCTTGCAGATCACCACAAACAATCCAAATCCGACCTACACTGGGAGATCTAATTTTAGGCTTACAAGCTTTGACAGCATCTCTTTAAAAATAACACATTCCTCCTCCTGTAGCTGGGGCAAGTGTCACTGACAGTTGTACCTGAGTTTTACACAGCTCTCTGCTTTTTGCCAGGAATATAGCAAGTGCTTGGTGTCTAATGAGTAACAGAATACTGCAGGATTGCAAAACAGCATAAGGTCAAAGCATTAGGCACTGAACCAGAAATTCTGAATGCAAATGAAGCCAACACAGCAGTGAAAATACCTACCCCAAACTCTCCAGAAGGAATTTGTTCTCTGGGGTTTACCTACTTGAATGACAGCACTTCCATCTTTCATTCTCACAAATAAGAGTAGGAAAAGAAAAATCACCTCAAGGTGTGCCTTAAAAAGGTAAGAATCTGAAATAAAGTTTGCCAGGTATATTTGAGTCAGGTTTTCTTTCTCTCCTTCCATATTTTTCACTTTCTTGCTAGAGGATGTGTCTTAGAATCTATTACCAGTTAGAAGAGTCCAGCCTTGTCACTTATTATCCTCACTTGGTGACAGGCACCTGGCAAAGGGAAGCCATTCTATCTTCTCTCCCAACAGCTCAGAGCTCTCATAGATCAGCCTGAATATGAGAGGAACTGCAAATAACAGCCTAAAAGCTTGCAAGACCACAAAATGTTGGCTATATTCTTTAACCCACAGTGTTTTCTTACACAACTGCCATTATTAAAGCTGACAAGAACTACTATTTTCATACAGATCTGTGCTCAGCTATCAGACTTGATATTTTGGGGAAGGTACCTGCTGCTCACAATTATCCAATGACTTAACTAAATTCAGTTTGTGCTTTATTATGATGAGGCAGAACTCATCATATGCAGTTTCTCCTAGCCACCTACACACCCCAGACATGAAACCACATTAATGAAGTCAGTAGACCAAAGGCAAATGCTCATCATGACAAAGATCAGGGGGGGAATTAAAACAGTTTAACCCTCCATGTTACTACTGGTAGAAGCTGAGAGACTAATACTTGCACTTTAAGACATGAATTTCTAATGAAAAGGATTGTTGGAGGAACACTGCAAGATCTACAAAACCACCTATATATCCAAAATACTACTATTTTCTTTGATTTAAATAGTTAAATGTACTAGCTACAAGCATGAACTACAAGCCTGTAAAGAAAATAGAGATTGATTTAATATCCTACATAAATTCATCAATGCCCATTCATGGCATAAAACTTCATATATCATTCCTCACAGCCACCATACTCTAAAAGTCATGTGTTGGCCTTAATTCAACTACCACAACTAGTAACAACTAATATAAGGTTACTTTAACCCTCAAATCTATGCTCATGACTAATTAATCTGCTATCAAATTGTAAAGCAGGAAAAAATATATCCTAAAACCCTCTATGCACCCCACTGGAGGAATGTTTTGGCCAAAATCCAGAGTGTAACCTTAGGCTTTACTGTTCAGCACTCAGGCTGAGAGAGGAACTGAGGATGTGGCTTCACCTTACACATTATTGAGAGCTGGTTGAAGGCTGCTGCTGAAGGAAAGTGTCCTGCTCCTACCTGTTCTGTGTTCTGCTCCTACCTGCTCTGCTGTCACATGCCAGATCTTGAGATAGAATCAGTTCAGTGAGCTGATGGGACAGACTGGGGGAGGTGAGGGGGAGATGGATAGCTGAGGTTTCTGACAGATCAGGTCACCCAACCAATTAATCCCAAAGTCACTTTCATTACTTTAAAGTACACCACAACTAAGGGAAGTAACATTCATCTCAAAAGCAATCTACAGTCAACATTTCAAGGTGGTGAAGTTAAAGGTGATGGTTTAGATGTGGAGTCTGTTTTCAGCAGGTAACAGGGCAGGAACTGCCAACAGTGGCTTTTCTGGGAAATCACCTTTTACTCCCTAGCTGATAGTAGCAGGAACACATTAATTGAAGATATAACTATTTCATGTTGAAGACAGCCACAGAAAAGAAGGAAACTTGGTCCTCTTTCAGAAATCAGCTAACATCTTAAAATCTTGGCTTTGCCCTTTTTCCACACTGATTTTAGCTATCTGTCCTACAACACTTGCTGTTCAGCTTTCCCTCCATCCTCACCTTTATCTTTTCACACCGTACACACCACACAACCTCTTTCCAAACAACCCCATCTCTTTTCTCTCCTCCTAACCATACCCAGCAGCACCACCTCCCTCAGCAGGAGAAGCAATTCAACCAAAGGAGTGCTGCCTGACAGGAAACACATGCAAGCCAAAGGAGAAGGCACAACAACCCAGCCTGGATTTAGACCACATTACACTTACCATGAAACAGCACTCAAAAACACTGCTTGTCACTCCAGCTCTGGCTCACAGATGCCAGTGAATCCCACATTCTCCCATGCAGATGTACAGAAATTTTCAGCTGTCAGCATAACAATTCCTCAAGTTTCCTGAATCTCCCCTTCAGCAGTAAAATTCTACCTACTCTCTTATCTATTCTGGTTATTTAGACTGAAAATTATTTGAGTGGGAGTCAGCTTGCTCTTCTCCAAGAGGATGACAAAGGCTTGTTACTCAAAAGCATCTGTGCCTGTTCCATTACTAAAGGTCATTTTCTCCCAGTTGGCTCTTGCAGAGAACATGTTACACCCTCTTAGCTTTGCTACTCTGCATGTGCCCTAAGGACTCCATATACCCTGTAAGCAGTCCACATAGAGAAGACAATACCTTCTCCATTTGTAATCCAAAACTCAAGCCCCCTCTACTCCAGTGTCATGAGACCCCCACCTGGAGTACTGTGTCCAGTTCTTCCAGTGTATGGAAGATATGGATGTGCTGGAAGGTGTCCAGGTAAGGGCTATGAGGATGCTCAGAGGCTGGAGCACCTATCCTCTGAGGACAGGCTGAGAGAGTTGGGATTATTCAGGCTGAAGAAGAGAAGGCTCCCAGGAGACCTTCTTGTGGCCTTCCAGTATCTGCAGGGGCTACAAGAGGGCTAGGGAAGGACTTGTTAGGATGTCAGGCAGCAATAGGACTACGGGGAATGGACACAAGCTTGAGGAGGGGAGACTGAGGTTGGATGTTAGGAGGAAGTTGTTCCCCATGAGGGTGAGGAGACACTGGCCCAGGTTGCCCAGAGAGGTGCTGGCAGCCCCATCCATCCCTGGCAGTTTTGAAGGGCAGGCTGGCTGGCTCTCTGAGCAAACTGATCTAGTGGAAGGTATCCCTGCCCATGGCAGGGGAGCTGGAACTAGATGATCTTTAAGGTCCCTTCCAATCCTGACAATTCTATGATATTTCTGAAGCAGCTGATTATAGCTTAGGGCACATGAAAGAAAAAAATACTGTAAATCTCCTGTGTAGTACTACTACTGTCTGTACCTCCCACAGCTGCCTGGCATCCCTGTGCTGTTGATTACTCTTCTAACCACTGTTTCAATGCAAATCATTAAAAACCATTCTCCCTTTTGGTTTATAAACAGAACAAGAAAGCAACTGAAAAACTCACCCACTCCATTTTCTCCTCTTTTTTTTTTTCCAAGAGCATTCCATCTAGTCTAAATGCACAGAAGAAATTCTAGCCCATTAACATCCATCAGCTAACAGAAGGGTAATGAATTCATCAATATTGCTCAAAGGCGTGGGCACAGGATCATGCTGAATCATTTAGGAACTACATTTGCAGCAAGAAGAGCTCAAACAACCCTGCCTGATGCTGTCAGCAACCATCTTCCTGAAGGAGGAAAAATGAATGCCTTAAGATCACCCTTAATTTTGTTGTCCCTCTTTGACGAGGCTGCTAGCGTCTCTACACACAAGTATTTCCATGCCAATCAAATGTTGCTCCCCTCTGGACATCAGCTTCCTTTGCCAAGCCACCTGCCTGCTCACAAGAAGCTTTCAGTGCTCATTTTTCTGCAAGTGACATGAGGACTTGGCTTTTCCCTGCTTGTTAGTGACCAGGTCAAACATGGTAAGTCTTAAACTGAGTTTTCAATCTGCAAGGGGAAAAAAAACCAACAATCCTACAAGATGTTCCCTCAGCACCAGGCTGCTGGAACAATTCCAGTGCCACAAACCTGGAATTGGCTTTTTTATCTCTTTACGAAGCTACAGAGGGGACAACTTTCTTCCTCCAGCAAGTTGTTTTCCCAACAGTGGTTAAGTTCTAAACATAAGAAAAGCTAAAAGCTACCAAAATCAGTCTTGACAGAAAATACATTATGAACTTACAGAGAATCATAAAGGTTGGAAAGACTTCTAAGATCATCTAGTCCAACTGTTAACCAAACACTGGCAAGTCACCACTAAACCAAGTCCCTCAGCACCACATGTACGTGGTTTTTTGAACACTTCCAAGGATGGTGACAGCACCACTTCACAGGGCAGCCTGTTCCAATGCTTAATCATTCTTGCAGTAAAGAAATTTCTCCTAATATCCAACCTAAACCTCCCCTGGCACAACTTGAGGCTGTTTCCTCTTGTCCTATTGCTTATTACCTGGGAGTAGAGAACAATCTCCATCTGGCTCCAACCTCCTTTCAGGGAGTTGTAGAGAGTGTGTACGTGCAAGTGTAGTTACCAAGTGGCTGAGACTACAGGCAGAGTGTCATGGGGGAAAAAGGAGTTCTGAAGTACAGCAGTATTCTGTTACTGTTCTCAGTTATTTCTTCTTTAAAATAAATAAATAAAAAAATGAGACTTTATAATAGAAAGAAACCAAATTATCCTGAAAGTGTAGCCTAGAAACTCCTCTGCTTGTTTTGCCTTGTTCTGGTATGCCAGCTCTGGTTTTCTCTACTTCCCTGCAGTTTGTAAGATGATAGTAAGTACCTTGCACTGTTGTTTACACTTTCAGTTATAATTGTTTCTACTCTAATGAAACTCAAGAACAAAGAGGTTTTTTGTTAAGGTAGCCTTTGGAAACCAAGCACAATGAATTCAACTCTCCTTACCTTAGCTCCCTTAATACAGAGGATGTCTCAGAGCACATACACTTACACATGTGTCTACATATCCTTAACTCCCACGGCTTAATTCAATTAATACTATTAAATCTTTAATGCTTTGCTTCAAAGGCTTCTTTCCATTTTTAATAGCTCTCATAGGTTAGCACAAATGTTTTAAGTCTTTCTACTCGATTTTAAATAAACCCTTTTCTTGCCACTTTGATGTTTGCCTGACAACCTTATACTCTGTGAAGCTGCTGGGATTTTGTTTGCTGCAAAATGATGACATTACACACTCAAAAATTTATGTTAATCACTGAGCTGTAATCAGAGATGGTTTTGTGTTTTTTTCTTCCTCTCACCTGCCCTCTGGGCTGGGAGGTGGCAGCAGAACCCTTTTCATCAAAACAATGTAGAAACCCACGAGGAGAGAGGATGCAAGCAGGAGGGAGGGGGCTCTTATTTGCATCTGGTTAGCATATAAGCAGCAGGCAGGGCTTGATTCTCTTCCACTCTGGTTTCCCAGGAAAGGAGAAAAGCAAAAGCCACCATCTTCAATTAAAATTGTTAAAATAGGAATTCTGACAAAAGACTAGTCAAGCTTGATGGAAGCACAAGCCTTGTGGCATCTCAAGACACATCTATTTCACACTCCATGTGTTTTTAACTGTAAAGCTTTGTCCCAACAGCATTGCCATTGCAGACTGGGTCATTCTCCAGTCATGTACCTACACAGGCACTTCCAGACCTGTTATTTACCACTTCTGCTACCTAGGAAAAGTTCCCCTGTGTCAGGAGGTTGTGCTGATACCGAGGCAACTCCCACCAGCATGTCTCTCCCTTTCTCTTACACTCACTACATCAAGACCTCTGCCTACTTTTCACTGTGGAATAGCTAAACTTTGAATTTGTGAGACAAAAGAGAGAGAGGAAGCTTTGATGACATTTCAGGCCTTTCTATAAAACAAAAACTAAATAAAGAAAAAAAAACAAGCAGACTTTCTTCCTCCTTTAACATTTCTTTTTCTGCTGAATAAGAAAAATAAATCCATTCTCAAAATAGAACTAAAAAAAAAAAATCAGCATTTCCAGGGACAGGAAAAGGCACTATAGTATATATACAGTGTCCAAACTGACCTAAAGAAATTAAGATTACAAATCTGGCTCTGGCCCAAGACACCCAGACACAATTTTGTGCCTGCAGGTATGTAACAAAAATATTTCTGCTTTCAGGATGTTCAAGTATATTTATTGCATTGATACCTGGAAAGCTACAGTATTAAAAACCCAGTATGCTGAGGTCAGCATTGACTATAAGTCAACGACCAGTCCCAAACCAACACATCCCTCACATATTGACAGTGGAGTACATGCTGAAACACTTTGCTTGACCCAGACCATAAACTGCAGGATAGAAACTCCCTCAGCAAGCATATTGAAACTAGTTGAATGAAGACAAACTACAAAACTATCCTGTTCATCACCTCTTGACCATTTCACAGCAGAGCTCCCACCAGGCACTGCACACCTTCAGTTACAGCACACCTTCTGTCTTACAGCCCATGTAAACATTCTCTAGGAGGCATCATATGTTCCTATTATTGTGAAGTTCAATCTATGCAGACACTATTAGTTGGCAGATAAGACAGCAAAACGTCAATTATATTACTCAGTGTGCTTCAAGCAGCAGGCTAGGCAAAAGGAGATTATTCCCTATAGTAGTCAAATGTAAAAAAAAAAAAAAAGCCTGACATTTCAGGCTGTCTCAGTGTTTCACAAAGGAGGCAGCCATTTGTCCATTTTAAATGCAACACTTAAGCAGTTTTGCAGACTAAAAAACCCCCTCACATCCTTTGATGATATACCTCAGTGCTCCTCTGCAAGGAAACCAGTTGAGAAGTGATTTTGCTGACACATAAGCTTTTATACTTCAGCTTCTCTCAAATGTAAGAATTCTGAAAGCCAAACAAAGCCACTCATAAACATTCCTGTGTGTTACTTCCTTGTTAAATCTTCCCAAGAGAACCAAGAAACATACAAATACAAATATCTTTCTGAGGAGTCACCCATGTACCAAGCTTTTAAAATCTTCAGAAAGGACTAAATTTGCTGGGAAAGTGTCAAACCCATAGGGTGCATAACTATATTTGGGTGCAATGTGAGTCCTCTGTTCTTCTGAGGAGCATGGAGAAATTTCTGCTTAAAAATATAGAGCAGAAAGATGTAGAGATTCTTAAAAACCAGCATTAGAATATGGAATATTGATTTGGGATCCGCATTTGTATACTTTTAAGAGAAGCACTTGCTGTCATCTTTGCTCTTTATCTAAAAACATTCCAACAGTGGCATTATCTTTACTTTCTGAGAAATGCTCTCCTACATTGGGAGACAAAGTTTAACTTCATGAACTCTGCTCAACAACAGCAGCAAATAAATAGTAACACTTCTCATCAGGAATAAGCATTCCAAGCCCTTAACAAGAAATAAATCACTGCAAGCTGAATAGTATTACAAGAAGCAACCATAAAACCATGCAATAAGGCAATATGGGCTCAGAAGGCAAATATTTCAGTAGATAACAGATGTGAGTCTTATGCTTTCAAATAGTCATTACAGAAAGAGGTTCTTAGGAAATGGTGAAATACCTGGACAGGAGCATTTCAAAGCTGCAGCAGATCTGTCCTGGACACAATTCAGATCTCTCTTTCTAAACAGACACTACCAGTCACATTTCAGTAATGTCACAAAATGGTAGTAGGGTGTTCCACTGATTAATTAGCTAGCTGAATAATTAAAGCCATTAAAGTTCTGTTTTTCAACTACTAATTGAAATGCTTTCCTTTACATAAACCACATGACAGAGTACATTCTGCTTGACCATCCATCAGAGATCAAGCAGGCACATTAAAATAGTTCTATTTAGAACTGAAGGGTAGGGATTAATTAATCATCTTACATTTTGGCCAATTTCATAGGGTTAGATCAAACATTTGTGCCCGTCTCCTGTTGTCACAAGCCTCATCCCTGTCTAAACAGAGCTAAAAGTTAGTAGAAAAGCAGCTGCAGCAGCAACTGGGTCAACAGATTTGGCTGAAGAAATCCTCACTGCTAAGAGAAAAAAAGAGAGAATGACAAAACTAAGGTGCTGCTTGGGGCCTGCTCACCCAGTTAGCAACACACAACTGGCCAGCTGAGAACACATTTCCAACCTACAAGGAAACATGTTGGAGGGAGTCTTTCATGCCTGCATCTCAGGGGAGGAAGTTACCTTGAAAAATACTTTGTTTAACCTTTCCCTAGCGAATATTAGAACTGTAGAGATCACTTATTTCTGTGGGTTTTGTCCAGGAGCTCCTACAAACACAGGTCTTATTGGTGAACTGCACAACCCTTACACCAGCAAGCAAATCACTCACGCAATTAGCCCCAGTGAAGGCAGAAGAACTGCTGGAGAAAGCAATTACTTGCCAACCTCTGGATTGCACAACCAGGAGAGAAGAAAAAAAATACAACAAAAACACTGAGGGGGATAAATTGCATCTGAGAAAAAACTACAATCAAGAACTAGCTGGTGACAGATTGTGATTTAAGTAGAAGGAAGTGATTTGAAAGAGTCTGGAGCAGTTGTAATAAGATTATACGATTGTTCTAGCAAAGCTACAAAAAGACTGTTGCCCCTGGAAAGGTTCAGAAACTACTCAATTGCTGGTAGGTCTAGAAATTAATATCATTTCTAAGTGAGAAAAGGGAAAAAAAATGTAAAAGAACATCCCTGACATCATTTAGCACCTTTGTAGCCCACGCTGACATTTTGAACTAGCATGAGCACTATGTACATTGTAGCATTTCTTGGTGGCACAACTGCACCAAAGGGAACAGAGACTCAACAAGCAGAAGAACAGAGCTGCTCTGCTTTGATTGCTCCTCTTAAATAATGAAAGCTACCAGTTGGGTTTTAAAAGACATTACATTATGTAAGTGACATCTTCAGGCTCTCTATGGTTACTCTGCAGGGAGATTAAATTCATGTCTGGCTGTTGAATTTCTCTGCAGAAACAGATGTGGTGTTCTAGCCATGACCCTCAGACTCCACCATCTATCTGTAAGGAGTCACTGCTAGAATGACAGGCTCCAAAATTGGCCATAACTACTGCTATAGGAAACAAACAAGGCAGGTGAGACTTCTGATTTCTATCAGAAGGAGGGGCATAAAACATCTCTAGACAAGGTGTGGAGCATCATTTTTAAACTAGTAAGCAGTTTTGAGCTTTCAAAAACAAAATATATCACTTAATTTGTATAAGTATTGCTCATTGAGTGCTGCACTATAAGCATAAACCAGCAAATGATTCACAGCTTAATATTTCACTGCAAGGGATAAGAACAGAAAATTCCACTGAACAAGATCATCCACTACAACACTGGGTCTAGAGGTGATCAAAGCTGTGCCATAGGAAACATGGACCTGAGCTGACTGGAGAGAGGAGGCAGGAATGCTATTCAAATAAGCACTAAACAGATGTATACATGTGCAAAGTACAAGGGAATTATGAGGGCAGGGGAGGAGGAAGAGATGGAGAGAAGTCCAGATGATAAAAGACAGGTTTGTACCATGTCTGCATAGAAGCATTCTGCCGGGGTCACCCTCCACAGCTAATCTACTCCTCATGCCTTTTACCCTAAATACTGAATATTTATTATACAGTTACATGACAGAAGACCCAACAACTGTAGACAGCATTAATAAAACAGCACTTGGAGAAGAGACAGGAGCAGTCAACAGCATGGAAGAAAACTGCAAAGGTCTCATGCAAAAATTTCAGCTAACTCCTTCAGTGTGCTCTACTCTTAACCCTGAGAGAACTATCACTTGCCAATCAATTGTATGCAAGAGGACAATGACACATAGCGTATCTGAGATTCTTTCAAACTTTACTCAGTCACCTCCACCATAAAACCCAGATAAGGAGAGCTCCAAGGTGGAGCTGTAGCCAGTTCTGGGCTGGGACTGGTTTTACCTAGGTGTGCTCATTACCTAAGCTCTCCTCAGCTCCAGACTCATGTTTCCCCACCTGGAAAGAGCCAGATTTGTCAGGCTGGCCTGCAAGCAGCGGAGTGTGAGCACACCAAGGCTGACCTTGAACACAAGCTCAAGGCACTAGTCAGAGGCATTTATGTTAACAGCCCCGGGTGACACGAAAAAGTATATACACACTATTAACAATTAACACAGCACAGGGCATTGATTCCAAGAGCAATTTTTAAGTTCCATTTCTGTAACAATACCAGAAAAGTGGAGCAACAAGTTATCTCTACAGAAGAAATATCACTGAACAGTGATTCAGAGCAGTATTTCCATATCAAAATGCTCAACAGTGAATTACAAACCAAATTCTGGTAAATATCTCCAGTTGTCAATGACACTGCAACTAGAAAATACAAAATACTTTTCTATTCATTCTCTATTTAGTATAATCATTCACACAAATTCTATTATTGGATATTTAGACACATTTAACTTCTTGAGGTAGCTCTCAGCATACATACAACAGTTTGAAGGAACTCAGTCTCAGTAACAGAAGATACTCTCTCCTTAAAACCTGGCTACCACCTCTAGTTACCTACAAAACACACCTCAGCACTGTTTGATCCAACTATTTTGCCTTTTATCAATCGCTTGGAGTGCTGTCATAAAAGCAACCCAATCTCAAATTGAAAACCAAAAGATAAAACTCTTAATTGCAAATGATAAATTAGCAATACCAGCTTTTCTCTAGCTTTCTGTCTCCTGCACCACACACTGAGAGGTTCAACTTGCAACAGTCACCTAGTTCTAGCTTCATCCTGGAGCTTACAGTCTCTGCATTCACTTATTCTGACATCCGAACATTCTAACTTTTTTTGAACAAAAAAAAAGGCAAGTAACAGCTACCTAAAAGGATTAATTCTGGGACTTTTTATAGCCTACTATTCAGCACCTGCTAGTATGTAACCAAACTGCAGCATACCAATGGTTGCAGACCTACAATTAGAGCTAGCAGGTTTTATTCTGGAGGACAGCATACATGTTGCTCTCCTCCAGCATGTCTCATGCCTTCTTAATGAGCAGCCGGGCTACTGAAACACACAAAAAAAACCTGCTGTTCTTTGAAGCACTTAGACAGCAGGATGCTAGTACATTTCAATACTTTCCCTGCATAGATCAGAGCAAGGCAAAGTGGAAAAAGAACATTACAGAGCTTCATACAAACCAGGCACCTTTCATTTTCTGTTAGCAGGATCCCAAGGGACAATTTAGCACTCTGCAAATAAGGCACTGGAAGACTGGAAAGTTGCTTCCTGAGTACCAGTCATTAAATAAAGATTTCTGAGGAACTTATATTCTTCTACATCAGGCAAAACCAATAGCCATTTCCCCATCCTACACAGGAGACCTAAGAAAAGCAAGATTATGGCTATCCTAACTACTCTGTAATGTATTTCCCCTAAACCCAATGATCATTTAATGATTTTTCTCTCTCAAAAAAAGAAAAGACCACAAAAACAAAACACCCATTTCTGGATCAAGAAAGCCTATCAACATTTTCATGAAGTAACAAATTAGGCCTTTGGCATTTCACTAGAGTGATCCAAGATTCTTAAAAAGCTCCCAAGTTTTAAAGCAATCAAATGGCTGACAGCTGGAACACAATTAGCATGATTAACCAGTTATGCAAATAACTATGTGGTCAGTGCAAGCTGAATTCATTTAGGCACTGCTCACACTGGACATCAGATGTTTGTCAACTACTCATTAAAAATGACTGTAGGAATAATGGAGATGAAAACAACATGAACATTACCATCTAGGTCTCAGATATTTCTTCTCCTATTAGGACAAGACCACCAGGTAACTCCCAGAGAGGACTTTTCTTGCCCAAATATTATCCAACACTAATTAGCTCTACCTAGGGAATAGATAATTATTTTTCTCTAAAGCAAAAGGTCCACCCTGTTAGTATCTCATTCTATTTCATTTCTTAAAGGTAGATATCAGGTTTTATTTATTAATGGATGTCAAAGTCAAGCTATGGCATAGGAGAACCACTGTCACAGTGGGATGATGTCACACAGTTGCTTCATGGCATCAAGGAAGTCACAATCAGCACGCCTAAGTCAAACTTCCTGAAGTCTTAACTTGCAGTCAATTTTGGCTTTATCAGCATTTGTCTTCAGGTATGCATACTCATGGTTAATTTGTTCTTGATAAGTTTTGATAACATAGTTAAATATTTAATATATGGAAGATTATCTCTGAAATTCTGCCTAGCTAGTTGACCATTACTTTTGAGTTCATAGAAGAAAAAATTACCCCAAAGTTTTGATTCTTCACAATAAAACACTACCTCTGAGTTTGCTTGAAAATAACATATCCAAAAATCAGCCAAGACAAACATATTTAGAAGTACTTCCCAAACAGGCTGTATTTTCTTAAAGATACCAATAAATTTCATCTATATTTTTAATCAGAAAATCATCCTTACATCCCACATTTCACACCCTAACAATCCCATTTTCTCTGACCTTGTCTTGCACAAAACACAGCAACACACTGGAATTATGCAAGAGTTCCATATCACCCACAAAACATGTATTTCAGTGGAGAGAACAACAAAACTTAATCTTATGGCCTGATTTGCATTTTGAACTCCTAAAGCAGACTTTACAATCCCTAACATCCACAACACAACCTGAACAAGAATGTTAGGCCTCCTGATGAAAATGTGTTATGGATATAAATCGGTATACTTTTTCAGCAGATTAAGAAAAAAGCATGTGAAATTCATGCTAAGTTTTCAATGTAACTTAGGTTTTCCATTCATGTAAATTTGAAGAGAACTTAGCATTTTTAGAGATACAAAACTTAGCTTTTCAGATCAGTGATGATGCCATACTTAAGAAAGGGAAGGGGAGGAAAGCATTACATACCCCTTGGCCAAATAAAATTGAGCATAAACATTATCAGTATAGCTTTACAAAATAGGCAACTTCCATTGTGATGATAATTCTTGTTTCAATCTACTTCCCAGCAACAATAACGCTTAATGTAATGCAGCACACTGACTACCCATGACCAATCTGTAGCATCAAAGGTACTGCAGGTAAAGACTGAGGAAAAAAAATAATATATATATATAAAAAATAAACCCTAAAAGATCATTAAAAGCACTACTACCCTTCTTCCAAATCACCTATATATACATTAAAATAAACCCCACCCCACCACAATGAAGGTGAAGATATCTCAGGGACGAAGTGAGGGACCCCGAGGTAAGTGACCCCCCGCCGCCGGGGCACCAACCGCCATCTCCCGCAACAACCCTAACCCAGGTGGCTCCCAGAGACGCGGCCCAGCGAGCCAGGCCCAAACTTTGGGCCGGAGCCCGGTGGCCAAAGCCCTTCCGGCTGCTGCCGGCCCTGGGCTGGATGAAGCCCTAAACCCGAGAAGCGAAAGGCCAGGCCCATCATGTGTGTCCCCCCCTCATACACACACCCCTGGTAACACCGGCCCGGCTGGTCCCCAAGGCGCGCTCCTCGCTCCCGTGGCCCCGCCGCCGCCGGGCTGCCATGATGGGCAGTAACTGTTGCTGCCCACCCAACGGAGACAACAAAGGCCACCCCTGCGCCCCGCCGGGGCTGCCCCTGCTGTCCTCCCCAACACACATACACCCTCTCCGGCGCCCCCCGCTCCGCCTGCCCTGACCCTGCGGCCCATCAGCCGCCGCCCTCGGCCCGCAACCGGTTGGTGGGCCCCCTCCCTCCCCACGGAGAAGGCCAGGAGGCCCCGGGGGGGGGAACCCTTCCCGCGCCCAGCCCGCACCCCGCTGCTGAGGGGAAAAGCAGGGAGGGGAAGGCTCTTCCGCCGCCGCCGCCGATCCGTCCGTCCGGCTCCGCTCCCGCAGCCAAGCCAACCCCTCCCTCGCAGTTCCCGGACTGACCTGGCGCTGGGTGCAGAGGGTGCAGGAGAAGCGGGGAAGGGACTGCGGAAGAAGCGGGGAACGGTGTCCCGATGCCCACCCGCCGCCGCTTCTAGCTGGGTTTGACACCCACACGCACCATCCAACATGGCGGCGTCCGGGGGGGAGGGAGGAGGTGGCGGAGGAGGCGGAACCGGCGGCGGCGCGCACGGCCCCGAGGCGCGGCCCCGCTCCGGGCGCGGCAAGGCGAAGGGCGAGCAGAGTAGAGAGGAGGCGGGGGCAACGGCAGCCTCAGCCTGGGCAGGGCTGCCCTGTACTCTCCTGTCTCACTCGCTGTCTCCGCCGGACCTCCTTAGAAACGAGTCAGAGTCCCTCATAACCAGCCTAGACCCCCCTCATGGCCAGGATAGACCCACTGATAACCAGGTGAGAACCCTCTCACAACCAGTCTAGACCCCTTAAAGCCAGGTGGGACTCTCTCACAGCTAGGCTGGATCCCTTATAGCCAAGCCAAACCCCTTACAGCCACCCTAGACCCTCGCATCTCCAAGGAGAAACCACTATCAGGGCAAGGAAGGGGATCTCCCCCCTAAAAAACAGGGTCCTAAGATGAGTTGCTAGGCTCCAAAGTGGCTCTGGTCACTTCATGCAGTGTATTGACTGCAACTTTCTCCCTCCTGAAGAAAACAGCAATACAAAATAATAGCATTTAGGGGTGAGGAGCACTTCGGCATAGCAGGAGGGAGCTTTCTGATCCCCGCAGTCAGTGATCAGAAGGGGAGCTCGGTGAAGACACCAGGCATGAGGAGCTAGGCAGTCTGGGTAAGTTGGAGCACACGTCCTTCCCCTCTGGGGATAATGACTAAACCTGTGTCCGGGATCACAGGTTGGAGGAGGTTAGTGGTCTCATTGTAATTCTGCCTCAATATATTTGTTCCCATCATAAAACTGTGAGACAATTCAAGGAAATGGGACAGTGCTGTTCGGGAGACAGTCGGGGTTGGGGAGAAGCTGGCTCACAGGACTCTGCTCATGTTTCAGCTTGCTACTGGTCATTTAAACTCCAAATTCCTGAGGAATCTTGCTTTACTAAAGCATAACAAAACAAAGGAACCTCCAGCAAATCCCAGGTTGCAAGGTATTGCATTTCAAGTGAAAGGAAGGTCAGGCAAAATACTGCCAACTTCTAGCCCAGCCCTCACTCCTGTGGAGCCAGTAACAGAATTACCATGGAATTGAGGTTTAAATACAGAAGAACTGGGAGACTGCAGTGAAACATCCAGTAAGCTGCCTTAAAAGCAGCTTGTTTAGAAATGCTGCAAGTTCAAATGCTTTGAATACCATCTGGTAGCTGGGAAAGCCAAGTCTTCTGCAGCTAGCTGCGTTGCTGGCTTAGCTGTTAATCTTGAGCTAGGAGAGGTAGGCAGAATTAAATTCTGGGGGGAAAAGAAAACAAGAGATCTGCAGGCATCTGATGCTATCAGCAGGAGCTGAAAGAACACTTCCCTCTTTTCTTCTTTGGAAGAAAATAGCAATGATGGAAGCCTAATATTTCTGTGCATGTTCATTAATCCTAATGATTAGGTGCTGACAGCTCTAAAGAAGAAGAAAGCTCTTAGTTAAAAGAAAATGGGAAGAACAAGATTGTTCCTGCTGCCTTCTCTCCTGCCTGCTTTTCTCCCAGGTCTGGGCAGACAAAGCTCTGAAGCAGGATGTAGCTTCCTCTCCATTCCCAGCTCCATCTCAGGTATCTCTGCCTACAGCAGAAGTGTACAAACCAACAAACCCAGCAAAGATCTCTGGCAGCTGGCACGCCTGTCTCAACAAAACTGTATTTTCTATCAACCAGATCAAGCCACTTAGTGCAAGCAAAGCAAGCCAGCCAAGTCAAAATACACTCTTTTTTTTAGTTATACCCATGTTAATATACCTGCTATACTGGTCAGGAACCAGATTGCTACAGCTACACCAGCTGCCCAACCTGCAAAGGAACAATCCCTCCTGGTGGCCCACTGAGGACATCCACAGTGAGAGGGCACTTGTGGCAGTGGATCTATGGCCCTTGGTTCTTATTAGCAACAGGAGATCACTTCTCTTTAGCTTGTGATTTTTAAACACAGGAGCTAGTGTAGGAAACTTCCCATGCCAGCACTGCCTCATCCCTCTTCTGAGCAAGTTGTACCACACCTTGGGTGTTGACCTGAGCCAAATTGTTCCCAGCCCACACTACTTCAGCTGTGCTGGCAAAGCCAGAGTTCAAGGCCATTATTTGCAATAGGAGTTGGGCATCAGAAGCTGATAGCCATGGCACCTCCCCAGGTAGCAGCTCAAGTCCACACAAAGGAAGCAGATGGCAGCAGCAAATGGAGAAAGTGGGAAGAGAGGAGCTGTTGTGTGGCAAGGAACAGGAGGACAATGTGAAAGAAGAAAGATGTAGCCCTAAAGAGGAGGCCATGAAGATGATCTGAGAGCTGGAGCACCTCTCCTATGAAATCAGGTTGAGAGAGTTGGGGTTGTTCAGTGTGGAGAAGGGAAGGCTCCAGGGAGACCTTTATGTGGCCTTCCAACACTTAAAGGGAGCTTACAAAAAAGAGACTTTAGTACTAGCACAAGGAGGAATGATTTCAAACTGAAAGAGGAGAAAGTTAGATTAGATGCCAGAAAGAAATACTATGCTCAGAGGGTAGTGAGACACTGGCACAGGTTGCCTAGACAAGTTTTGGATCCCTGGCAGTTTTCTGGGCCAGGTTGGATGGAACCTTGAGCAACTTGATCTAGTAGGTGGCTACCCTACCCACGGCAAGGAGTTTGGAACTAGATGATGTTGAAAGTCTCTTCCAACCCAAGTCATTCTGTGGTGACAACGTGCAGTTCTGCAGTAGGATGTCAAGTATACACAAGCCTCTCCCAGCAAAGACAAGGCAAGCATAGCCTTCCTCTCCAGCTCTGCTTAGCCACAGCTGCCCTCCCAACTAAGCTAGCAAAGAGTAGCTGCCAGGAAGCCCCAGGAGGGCCTGTTCCACAGCCATGATGTGACTATCGCCCACACAGCAACTCCTGCCACGTGGGGCTGAGCACACACCACTAATCAGCTAATGAGTTGCTTCCAAATGGCTGGGATGGCATGAGTGACAAGAGGAACCAGCCCTGAACAATGACAAGTACATTCATCTCTTCTCCCTGACCCCCAGCCCCTGCATTAGCAAATAGGTCACAAACAACAGTGCTTTACAGTGATCTAATCCTCCAGCCATATGTCGGCTGAGGGAAAAAAACACAGCCCCCCAAAAAATAGCTGCTCAGAGGATACCCAAAAGCTCTGCACAAATTAGAAGGAAAAAAAAACAACAACCCAAAACTTGATAAATATATCCAGGCAGTTTGCAATTTGATTTCCTCACTCTATTGTTTCTCATTTCCTGAGAGCTTGGCTAGATGGATCACATTTTCTGCTCCTGTCTCCAGTGCTTGTAACCAAACAAGGCTGAATCTCATTAGCCTGATGCATGGCTCTAGCTGAGCTCTAAATCACAGCCATTTGTACTCCATTACTGATTTGCCTTCCCTCTCCTAACCTAGAAGGTCTTCAGGAGAATCAATGCAAAGCCAGAGCCTAGCATCATCTAATGAAGGTGTGTTTAATGATCAGCACTTAAGGCTGTATCAAGCAGCCAAGCAAGAACCTGCCTCCTGCCCTCCACTCACACCACCTCCCACTGGCATTTCCCAGCTTCCCTGGGAAGCCACATGCTTCCACATAGGGTAAATAAGGATTTAAGTCCTTAAGTACCCAACTTTGGGAATCTGCTCATTAAATAAGAATCGAGACAGATGCAATCATTATTATCCAAAGAGCCAAAGCAGTGAGACTTCTTTTCAACCAGCATTTTCCTGAGCCATCTGCACGTTGCTGACAGTGACAGACAAACTCTGTGCAAGCTCACAGAGAGAAAGTGATGTTCACGCCAGGTTATTCCCTCCTGGATTCATGACTATTTCATTGAAATCTATACAGTCTGAGTCACACTCTTGTCTGCTTTGCTTAGCCACATGGATCCACAGGGTCTGCAGGCTTAATACACATCCAGCATTGGTCTACACATCAAGGAGAACCTAAATAAAAGTTCAGTACCCATCAGGTTTAGTCTTGTTTGAAGAAACCAATGTAGTTACAAGGAACAAAACCAGAAAGATGATGAATGGGGGAGAGCACACAGCCCCAATAAGCCTGTGCCTGACTTCAGCTGGAATCAACTCAAACATAACCAGAACAGAGCATGCTTATGGCCAACCTGAGGGTTTAGTTTCATTTGTGATGCAGACCAACTTGTAGAGCTGTTCCCAGTGCACATGGTCAGTTGGAGAAGCTCAAAATTAACACACCTCTAACAGGGGCTTTCAAAAGAGACCTTTTGTGACCACGTTAGCAGATTCATGAAGAGAGGAGAGAGAATGCAAACCCAGCACATTCTGGGTTTCTCAGAATGAATATGCACTGACAGTGCAAGAGGCAGTGATGTTCAAAATGTGCTTAGTTCTAGCAATTACCAAGTTGTGGTATTTCTTTAGAAGTCAGAGCTGTTCTCAGCTGTGGGCACCTTCCCTCATTCCTTTCTCCTTACTGCTCTGTAGGTGCAGTTTCTACCCATGCCTCACTGAGAAGCCAAGGCATTGCTTACACTAAATCCCACTGAAGCCACAGGGTGAAATTCCACAGCACTTTTTAATTGACCTAAGTCAGGGTGTTGTGGTTCCTGCCCCTCCTCCATCAGCCATTCCCATTCCCTCCCTACCACTAACAGCAGCTTATACCATCTGTGGGGAAGACTAATCACCACACATTTGGAGGGGGAAGGTTACTTCTCAGCCAGTTTAGGTCCCTGAACCAGCTTGCCAGTAGGGTAGATGAACACCTACATCAGCACAAAGGAGAGGACAGGATGACTACAAGGTCTCACTGACTGATGAGGAGGTATTTTTTCTTGTTTACTAAGGTAGTCAGCACTTTTCCACCTGAAGAGCCTGAATTTGCTGCTTGTTCCCAGGCTGGGAGCACTCACCCAAGAGCTTTGAGTGACAGACTCAGGCCCAGGCTTTTTAAAGGCCCTGGGCTCTTACTATCTGATTGCTCAAAGCAAATCACCAAGCCAGAGCCTGTAAGGCCATGCTGGAGGACAAAAGATTCTCTTGTGGTTAGCACACTTTGCACCATCCCTCTTGACTTCCTCCTGGTCATGCTGAGAGCACTTCCTGCCAGGAAGGAGCTGATGGATGATGTCACCTCTCAGAGTTCCTCTTTATCATTCCTACAGCCACCCAAGGAATGTCACCCAAAAAGGCAGAGCCTCCCTTTTGCCCCAGGCCCGTCCTCAGACTGATCAAGGCTTTGTTAATCACAACCAAACTGTAAGATGACTGACTTGTGTTGTTGCACAAGTCTCTCACGGGGCCAGGAATTATCCTCACTCCTCCCAGCTGTTTCTCCCCTTGAGGGAAACCACCCTGTGGGGCTCAGGGGTAGGAAAGTATCAGGAGAGCAAGAGAGGATGTGTTTCTGGCTCTAGAGCATCATCTGGAAATGGATTCTCCTCCTCCTCCTGGGGAGCTGGGATAGTGGTTTGGACTTGTCCTAACTGACTGGAGAGGGAGGCAAAAGACTTTGTACCCCAACAAAGTGAGGAAGGGAATGAAGTGTACCTAGAACCAAGCAGCCAGCCAGTGGTGGCTGCAATCAGAGGACATGACACACTCAAGTAACAAAGAGTTTCACATTTAAGCACAAAAACCCTAAGGCCCACGAGAGAATCACCACCTTGCCCACAGGAGGCAGGTGCAGTGATTCATCTACCACCGACCTGGGGTGATTTCAAGACTGAAATCCCCATTATCACTCCCTACACAGAGCCTTTGAGCATCATCTGGTCAACAGGAGCATCCTTCACATGTGCAGCCAGCAGTGAGCTATGCCTGCCAGCACAAGCTGTCTGGAAAGCCACAGCAGCTTTTAACCCTGGGAACTAAGCTGTAGAGCTACAGCCATTTTAAGCTCAGATTTCCTAGCAGTGCTCTCAGGCACAGCAGCACAAACAGGACCCCTGAAGCAGACTGGAAGTTGAAAGCATTTTGGGCTCTGCCTCTTTTAAACCAAGAGATCAGTGCCACAGTGCTGCCATCTCCCTGGATTACAGTTGGATCTCCATCACTGAAAAAACTGATTGTTTCATCCCCACCTTGGCAGCTGAAAACTGAGCGCTGTCTCTTTGGGTTGGCTTTGCACAGCACCCAGCCAGTTGCTTCATTATTTGGCCTAATTTCTAGCTTTCTGACTCCCACTTCTGCAAGTGACTTCCTCTCTTCCCAGCCTCACAAAACCCAGTTGCAACTTTCATATCTGCATTCATGGTCATGACACTGAGCTTGTCACTTGCTGCCCCCATCACAAAGAGCATCTCATCCACCACAGGGATAATGCCCCCAAAATACCCTAAACAGAGTGAAATACATGATCCCTGTGTCATCAACAAGCAGATTCAAGAAGTCACCAGCTGGGCTGAAAGAGATTCATGACAAGCCATCAGGACTGCAGGCAAGAAAGTCCCAGGAATGTGTTCAATTCTAACACTTTCCAACCAAGCTGCTTCCCAGATCAGTCCTGCTGGACAGAACTGCTCTGTCAGCTCCTCAAAATCAGAAGGTTTCCTTGGTTGGAGAAACATGTCCACCTTCAACAACAGCAGCTTTCAGTAGCCATCTGAGCATCTTGGCTGGTCAAGCAGGTTCTAATTGGCTGTAATTCATACTCCTACAAGAAGGAATGAGGTGGAGAAAATAGAGCCTTGCTCCCTGACCTTGTGAAGATTCAAGGAAGCCAAAGGAACCTTCCCCCCTCTCTGGTCTTAATAAATCAAACATCTCTGTGATCAGAAAGGGCAACTGCAAGGAACTGGGCCTGCTTTCTTCTGGGGTACAAAGCACAACAGCCTCAAGCTCAGTCAAAAACTAACTGCAAAGCAAGTTGCTAGAGACAGGAGGTTTCCTCTATCCCTCCAGAAGCCTCTTGTTATGTTGGCATGTCACTCCCATCGTGGAGGGAGAAGCAGAGGGCTGCAAACCCTGGTGCAGTCACAAGAGATTGGAGCAATACTGAAGGTAAGGGGTGTAAACTGAATGACCCCATCATGGAAGGTGAAAGCCAACTAAGCCTGAACTGCCTGATGTCCTGCAAACCTCCCACCCCTCCATCTGTCACCAGTGGGCTGGAAGAACAGTTCATGACACCTGCACAGCTAAGCCAAAAAGTGCTTTACACTCAGTAGCATCTTCACTGCTTGGAAAGGAAGGGCTGTGCTGTGCAGATGATTTCCTCCCCTCAAGCCACCACTCAGACCATCAAGAGAGCTGACAGAGCCTTCCAAGCAAACACCCTGTGTGTCTTGCTCTGTTAGTCCTCTGTTTGCAATCCTTCCTCACAGGCCAGGTGCTGCTGAGTCCTAAGAGAACCTAACAAGGCAACCTGTCTCCTTACTCACTTCCAATCCTTATCCTCCAGCATTTACTATCAACCACTGCTGGGGTTGGGATTCTGGATTGGACACCTTTGATTTTAAGCTGGATGGATGCTCTTATCATCCCCCATGCTGGCTGCCAGCTTTGTGCTTCAAACCTGCATTTCCATCAGCTTTGAGAGCAGAGGCCAAGTGCTGCACTCATGCTGTCTCTCAGCTCTCCTGAACAGGTTGTCATGGCTTTCTCCAACAGCTCCATCCCTGTTTGCTTTTCCCTAGGCTCTCCATTAAGTGGTGTGGTTTACACCCTGGAAGTTAAAGCCTCTGTTAAGCTTTGTAGGCAGGTGGCATGCCTTTTAATCCTTCACAGCACCAGGGGTGCTGAGGGCTTGGCCTACACAGGTAGATTTAAAGAGATGCTAAAATTATCTAGTGTAGCAGCAAATCTCTCTGCCCTGGAGAGCCAAGAACCATGCAGCTGCAAACCACTGGAAGTTGCAGTGCTGGTCCCAGCTGAGGAAGCAGCAAGCTAATGCAGACCTCAAGCTAATCCCTTGGTCTCCAGCAGGGAATAAAACAAACCACAGATGCCAGGCTGGAGAGGGGCTTTAGCCCTCTGAGGTTTTATGAGGACACTTTGTGCTCAGTGTATTCAATCCTGGCTGCTCTGCAGCTCCTCCAGCCATGTCTAAGTGCCTCTTCTCCCTCTACATCCCTGCCAAAGGGCAGCAGCCAGCCCCACTCCTGCACTTTGTTCTCCACACTGCCTGATCTACTTAGAGCTAGAGCTTGCCCAAGAGCAAACTCTTGTCCTAGTTGTTCATCTAAGCCCTTGCAAGGAATTCAGGAAGCAAGGCGGGAAGGAGGGAAGGAAGGAAGGAAGGGCGGCCGGCGGGAAGGAAGGAAGGAAGGAAGGAAGGAAGGAAGGAACGGCGGCCGGCGGGGAGGAAGGAAAGAACGGCGACCGGCAGGAAGGAAGGAACGGCGGCCGGCGGGGAGGAAGGAAAGAACGGCGACCGGCAGGAAGGAAGGAACGGCGGCCGGCGGGGAGGAAGGAAAGAACGGCGACCGGCAGGAAGGAAGGAACGAACGGCGACCGGCGGGAAGGAGGGAAGGAAGGAAGGAAGGGCGGCCGGCGGGAAGGA